>BSBK01003288.1:600000-902500 GCA_027943335.1 Chamaecyparis obtusa
ATACCATAGACTATAATCTATAGTGCCCTGCAAGTATCTAAATATTCTCTTTATTTCCATGAGGTGACTTTGTTTAGGCTCTGCTGTAAATCTTCCAACTATACCAACTACATTAGAAATGTCAAGTCTAGTCTGAGTAAGATAAATGAGTTTCCCAATCATAGACTTATACAATGTTATATCAATTGTTGGTGAGTCATCTTCCTTTGTAAGCTTGCATCCAGTAATCATAGGGGTTCCTACTGGCTTACAATCATCCATCTTGAATTTCTTCAGTATCTCTTTCACATACTTTGATTGATTAATGAAAATCCCTTTTTCTATCTGCTGCACATTTAATCCCAAAAAGTACTTGAAAGGACCAATCATACTCATCTCAAACTCATTCTACATTTCTTTGGCAAATTCAGCACTGAGTTTGTCATTACCTCCAAAGATAATGTCATCAAAAAATATAGCTACAAGTAATAAACCTTCAAATGTCTCTCTAATGAATAGATTACAATCTGCTTCTCCTTTCTTGAATCTGATCTTTGTTAAGTATCCATCTATTTTCTCATACCATGCTCTAAGGGCTTGCTTAAGTCCATAGAGGGCCTTCTTCAATCTACATACCATATCAAGTCTGTTTGATAAGGTGAATCCTTTAGGTTGCTCAATGTATACTTCTTCTTTTAAGTCTCCATTCAAGAATGCTGATTTGACATCCATTTGATAAAATTTGAAGTTTTTAACTATAGCATAAGCTAAAAACAACTTAATAGCTTCTAATCTACTCATAGGTGCAAATGTGTCTGAATAATCAATGCCTTCTCTTTGTGCATATCCCTTACATACTAATCTTGCTTTATTTCTTACTACTGTACCATCTTCATTCATCTTGTTTATGAATATCCACTTTGTTCCAAACACATTCTTATCACTAGGTCTTGGGACCAGTTCCCAAGTGTCATTCTTAATGATCTGATCAAGTTCTTCATTCATAGCATCATGTGAATTTGAATCCTTACAAGCATCTTCAACACTTAAAGCTTCAATCTAAGATAGTAAACATACTGCATCATTGCTAGCCGAGTTCTTTACTTATGATCTTGTTAAGACTTTGCCACTTTGATCTCCAATGATGTCTTTCTTGGAATGATTTCTTGATGTAAACTTTGGAACTTTAGGTGATGCTGACTCATCATCCTTAGGAGTACCTTCTTCACTTGTCTCAGGGTCATTGAACAACACATCAATGCTGTCAAACATTTCCTCAATATCTGTCTCACTAGTGGAGGGTCTAGGTTATTCAATCATGGGTGAGTAATCATGATATCTTTCTTGAATCATAAAATTTTCATCAATCTTTACATGAGCACTTTCAATGATCTTTTTCAATCTTAAATTGAAACATCTATAAGCTTTACTTTTAGTAGAGTAACCAAGAAAAATACCTTCATCACTTCTTGCATTAAACTTGCCTACTGCTTCATCCCTCTTGATGTAGCACTTGCTTCCAAAGATTTTGAAGTATTTTACAGTGGGAACATTAAAAAACCATATAGCTCATAAGGTGTTTTGTTAGTGCCAGGCCTTAACTAAATTCTATTCATTGTATAAACTATTGTATTGACCGCATCTCTCCAATAGGTGTGTGCAACTTTTCCTTTTATCATAATGGTGCACACTGTATCAAGAATGATCCTATTCCTTCTCTCTAAAATTCCATTCCATTGAGGTGTTCTAGGTGCACTTAACTGTCTCTTTATGCCATGTTCTTCGCAGTACTCATAGAATCTGTCAGAGGTGAATTCTCCTCCTCTATCCGATCTCAAACATTTTATCTTTAATCCAAATTCATTCTCAACCTTAGCTTTGAATATTTTGAACTTTTCAAAAGCTTTTGACTTATCTTTTAAGAACGCAACCCACATCATCCTAGTATAATCATCAACAAACAAAATAAAATACCTTTCACCATAGTATGATCTAGTTTGAGTTTGTCCACATAGGTCTGTATGAATCAGATCCAACTTGTTCTCTGCTAAATTCTGCTTGCTTCTAAATGAATTTCTCACATGCTTCCCCATCACACATTCCCTGCATATAGTATCAATTGGCTTTGCTATGCTAGGTAGATCTCTTACTACTTTAACATTTCTTATCTTTACTATGTTATCAAAATTGATATGACATAGTCTTTTATGCCACAACCAACTATCATCAACTTTAGCAACAAAACAACTTGCTTCTAAATTGAGTTGAAAAAAATTATCTCTTGTCTTTGTGCCTGATGCAATCATAACACCATCTTTTTTGTTAATGATGCATTTGTCATCTTTGAACTCCAACTGATAGCCTTTACCAAGTAATTGTCCAACACTGAGAAGCTTACGTTTCAAACCATCAACATAAAGAACATCATTAGTACTATTCTTTCTATCCAAAGTGATGGCTGTTAGCTTGTGGTGACTAATCAGGAAAGTACTGTACACTTTTCCTCCCGACCTCGCCAACTAATTTTCAATTATTTGGGCTGACTACTTATAACTCATTCTAACCCTAAAGCGGGAAAATATTGTATAATATGGCTTAGGGTTAGGTATTTTCATCATGTATGATTTTAGTACTTGCGGCTGAATTGGGCTGTAAGGGATTATGGATTGTAATCAGGTTGTAATCACTGGATAATAATAATATTGGACTCACTGTTGGTGGACGTAGCCCAGGGATTGGGTGAACCATGTTAAATCTGTGTGTCTTATGTTCTATTCTGTGTGGTTTATTATTTTCTGATATTAGTTATATTTGCACATAATTGTTATTTTTGCCTTGTTAATCCTAACAATGGCTCCTCTACCAACTATAGGTTTAGGAGTGTTGTCTCCAAATCTAACCATACCTCCATTGTATTTGTCCAAATGAAAAAACTTGCCTTTATCACCTGTCATGTGATGTGAACAACTACTGTGTATAATCCAGTCTGTTCTTATATCTACTTGGGAAATCAATGCTAGCTCTTGATTCACTTTCTCATTTTTAGGAACTGACTTAATATTTGTTTTGTCTACAATAACAATGAATCCAATATCTTCTTCACCTGATTCTTCATCTGAGACTCCATCTCTAGCATAGTAGCATTCCTTAGAATACTTAGGCTTATAATCCTTTTTGAACTTTCTAGCTCTAGTGGGACACTTAGATGCAAAGTGACCAATCTTATTACATGAAAAGAACTTAAATGGTTATTGACCTTCATATTTTTCTTTTCCTTTCTTTTCTCTTTTGGCAATCATAGCAATAAAATCATCTAGTGTTTTATCTTCATCATCATCATCAAAATTACCAGAAGTGTTTGCAGATTTCTTACCATGAACTATTGCTTTGAAAGCTGTCTCACTCTTTGGTTTTGTCTTCAATCTTGAAATCTCAAAAGCTGAGATTTTGTTGATCAACGTCTCTCTCTTGAAATTTGATGTAAGCTGGATGGTCTCATCAAGGATGTTGATCTTTCTCTCATATTCTAGAGTAATAGTAGTCATCAACTTGTCATAATGTCTTCCTCAGAAATATCTCCACCATTGTTCCTGATTCCAGCAACTGCTTCATTAATCCTCTGATTATAAGCTCTGATATTTTCTTCAGGCAACATCTCTAATGCATTGTATCTTTTCTTCCATGTCTTTTTGCATGCATCTTTTTCTTGTTTGTCTCCTTCAAAAATGTCTTCAAGGTGCTTCCAAATTTTATGGGTTGTATCTATCTTTTTTACTTCTGAAAATTCACCATCAGATAGGGTGCCGATAAGGGCTTCTTTAGCAATAGCATTCTGATGAAACAATTCCTTTTGAGCATCAATAGTATCATCTTTTGCAAGGTCTTCTAATGTAGGAATCTTGGTTGCTTGGATGGTTACATTAAAAACTTCAAAAGAAATGCACTGCAAATGGGTCACCATCTTGTTCTTCCAATCAAGATAATTCTCTCCATCAAACTTAGGACTTTCTTTCCTAAAGTATGCCATCTGATCAACCTCAAGTTGTTAAAATTTCTCTCTGAGGCACTTGGCTCTGATACCAATTTTTAGGAATAGTCCTAAGAGATAACTGAGAGGGGGGCTGAATCAATTCTCTACAAGTTTCAATTTTTTATCCAATTAAGTATACTTAAACATAAAGCATAAACATAATGAAAGAATACTTGAACACAAAACCAATATTTTGGTTACGGGGAAACTCAAATAGGTAAAAACCCCAGTGGGAGTTGATACCCACTAATATTCTATACTAGTGTATAATGATCCTTGTTAGAAGATCCTTTACCCTGTTAGGAGTAGCTTTACAATATATTAAGTATAGTAGACTTGGTTAAGGGTCAGACCCTATTAGGAGTCTTTTATAATTGTCCCTTTTAGGGGAGAGGATGCACTATCTAAGAGGTCACTACTTAAATGGGTGAAGGCTACAACCTTCTGAATAATAGATACACACTATATCTGGATCTTGGTGAACTGCACTTTAACCTATTGTCTGGATCAATTCCAATGAATAGAACACATTATCTACTTGGTCACATAGACCTTCTTCTGATGCTTCAACACTTCACACACTCTTCTCTGCTCTGCTTAATCAACCATGAACCACACTCAAGCAATCACAAATGACTGCCTATAAATATCTTTCCTCCAAATGATATAATCAATTCGGCTTGTTAGAACCACCTTGAAATCATATTTGAGAAACCATAATAAACTCCAACAAACATTTTGTTTGCTCTATTATGCACGCAACTCATTCTGGGACCTGTCTAATAAAATAATTGTAGACACATGCCACACATTGTCAGCTCTACCAAAACAACTAGAACTTTCTCTGTAAGCTGAATTAACTTATGCATTCTTAACTAAAAATCAATAATACTTCTCCAAGATTAACTCCAAGGGTGCATATCCTCAAGATAGGTGCAACTCAAGAAACAATAAAATCTTTGTCAGCTCTTTTGAATAAACACAGGAAACTGCTACTAGTGAATAGTGACTACATAACTTCACTTGTGTTCATCATTAGACTATGCATTCATAACTGAAACATCACTAACATGTCTTCAACATATATCCTAAGGTGCATGCCCATAAGAAAATTATATGGACAACCATACACAGAACACTGCCTGTAACTCTGTTAGGAACACTGCTGACACAAGTTGTTGTATAACTATCTGTACTTATAGTTAAGCTCTACGCCCATGATATCATGTTGATATCATGTCCATGCATCATATAATGAAGTCTTAATAAATAAGACTTCCATGCATGCTAATTTCCATATGTTGTCATCAATGACAAACATACAGTCAATACTGGCCTGCTAGCAAATCTCCAACAATATTGGGTTACATCATATCTGCTAAAGGCATAGAAGTTGATCCACAAAAAGTTCAAGCTATCATGGAAATGCCTCCACCAAAGAAGATTAGTTAGATAAGAGGACTTCAAGGTAGACTACAATATATTTGGTGCTTCATTGCACAACTGGCCAATAAGTCACAACCCTTCACCAAAAATTTTCATAAAGGTGTGACTTATGAGTGGAACAAGGAATGTGATAGGGGGCTCACATAGATTAAAAAATACCTTGAAAATCCACCAATAATGATGCCTCCTATTCATGGGAACCCACTCATCCTTTACATTTTAGCTACAAATACATCTTTGGGTGCCTTGTTGGTTCAAGAAGATCAAAATAATAATGAAAGAGCCATTTATTACATCAATAGGATATTAGTTTCATATGAAGAAAAGTACTCAGTTATAGAGAAAGCTTACTTAGTAGTGGTGTTCACTTCACAAAAACTATGGCATTACATGCTCGCTCATACCACACATCTCATTGCCAAAATTGATCCATTAAAATATCTACTCAGTAAAGCTTCCCTCATAGGTAGACTGGCAAAGTGGGTCATGATACTTAGTAAGTTCGACATTGAGTATGTGGAAAGAAAGAATATCAAAGGAAAAGCAATTATAGACCAATTTGTAGAAGCTCCTCTCAAGGATCATCAAACACTGAACATTTAGTTTCTAGATGAATCCATAAATCTTCTTACATATCAAACATGGAGTATGTTCTTTGATGGATCATTCACCCAACAGGGGTCAGGTGTCAAAGTACTATTCATTACACCACAAAGATATTCTTTACCAAAGGCATATAAAATGTTGTTTCCTTGCACAAACAACATTACTGAGTATGAAGCCTTGATTACAACATGAAGATAGCTATTCAATGGTGTGTAGATGAACTTAAAGTCTTTGGAGACTCACAGTTGGTTATCAATCAGGTCAATGACCTCTAGCAGACAAAAGATGATAAGCTAGTGCCTTATAAATGGATGGTTGATGATCTCAAAAAGTACTTTGCTCATATCACTTTCCAGTAGATTCCAAGAGCAGATAATAAAGTAGCTGATGCAATGGCTACTCTTGCCTCTATTCTATAGATGCCATAAAATGACTTCAGACATGAATTCCTAGTGGAAATATTACACTACCTAGCCTACAATGACCCTAAATCTAGGATGGTTTGTTTAGTCATCGGACACAATTCATCCCACTACCATCATATTTACTCATACCTCCATGACCAGATCATTCCCAACACTTACACCCGAAATGAGAAATGTCACCTAATCTATAGTGCTTCATGATATGTCATTGTAGCTAACGAATTGTATAGGAAAGGTCTAGATGGTACCCTCCTTAGGTGTTTAGAGCCTGATGAGTCCAAACGTGCACTAGTTGAGGTGCATGAAGGTATCTATGGTTCTCATTTGAGTGGTCTGACATTAGCTCGTAAACTTATTAGAGCTGGTTGCTATTGGCTGGATATGGAAAAGGATGCTATATAGTATGCCAAATCTTGTAAACAATGTCAGCTTCACAGAAATCTAATTCACGCTCCCACCAAAGAGCTCATTCCCTTCATCATTTTTTGGTCATTTCAGCAATGGGCCTTTGATTTGGTGGGTCAGATTCATCCTTCTTCCTCAAAAGGACACAGGTTCATCATCACCGCTATAGATTATTTTACCAAATGGGTTGAGGTAGTGCCTCTTACCATAGCTGATGGAAAATATGTAGCCATGTTTATACTAAATTACATCATCTGTAGATATGGTGTACCCTCCTTAATAATCACTAACAATGGGGGGCAATTAAAGAACAAAGATCTCAAAGATTTTTGCACTAAGTTACAAATCATTTAGCACTAGTCTTCCATCTATTATCCCCAGGGTAATGGATAGGAGGAAGCATCCAACAAGACAATTCTCAAGATCCTACACAACACAGTTCACAAATCTGGTAGAGATTGGCATCTCTAGATTAATTCAACTCTATGGGCTAACCAAAAAATTATAAGAACACCAACAGGGGCCACAACCTTTGCTTTGGTTTATGGAGAAGAAGATGTGCTACCAATTGAGGTTGAGATTCCTACTTTGCAAGTCTCTCTGAAGGGCCTTAGTAATGATGATGATATTAGAATATCTCAGCTACAAGAGCTTGAACTACTGGATGAATGTTGGAAAGAGACATTTGATCACCTTTGAGCATATTAGAAGAGGATGTCTAAGAGCTAAAACAAGAAGGTCAAACCAAGGGAATTCCAAGTGGGTGACCTCGTCCTGAGAGAAAACTCCAAGAATCAACAACAGCGGATCCAAAAGGGGAAATTTGAACCAAATTGGCTCGGTCCGTACATTGTTACTACTGCATTTGGGTCTGGTGCTTATCAACTCTCTACTATAGAAGGAGAATGGCTCAAAGAGCTGATCAACTCTTTGCATCTGAAATGATTCTACAGCTGAGACATCTTTAGAATTCTCCTGTACATACTCAATTCTAAAAAAATCCTTAAAAAAAGAAAAATGTCCTGAAAAAATGATGATCTTAGTGAAAACCTGGTAAATAGGCACTTTGATAACATCTATTATCTTGGTGAAAACCTAGTAAATAGGTGCATTGATAATATAAAAAAAAGGAAAATAAAAAAATACAAAAAAAGAGAAAAAGGAGAAAAATTCAAAAAAAAGAGAAAAAGAGAAAAAAAAATTGAAAAAGAAAAAATGTGCCATTGATGAAAACCTGGCAAACATGCGTCATGGTACCAAAAATAGAATCTCTACCAAGATGGTGAAAACTTGGTAAATAGGCACCTCTTGTTCTTAAAGCTATACCTATTGTGGCACCACTTGGTTCTTGCTTTCCTACTTTAGTTTTCTTTCCCAGCTTTCCTGCTTTAGTTTGCTTTCCTATTTTCCTACTTTAGCTTGCTAGCTCATGCACTTGCTTTCAATTATCTTCGAGACTATGCTTGACTCTACATGGATTGAAACTAGTCAGACTTGGGGCCACCTTCCTGGTCTAGGGGGCATTGTCCTATCACTTTTGGAGGCTTTATTCATGCATTAGTCACGAGTCATTCTCATTGCATCTTCCTGTTGATGCCTTGCTATTATTTGAGATTTCTCTCCTTAAGGATCTCCTATACATTAGTCACCAGTAGTTCTCACTGCATCTGCCTACTGATCTTTAGCTATTGCCAAGACCTCTCTCTTCAAGGATCTTCCTTGTATCAGTCACTAGTGGTTCTTACTGCATTTGCCTACTAATACTTAGTTAGCACTCTGATTGTTCCTCGAGACTCTCTTTCATGTCAGTCACTAGTGGTTCTCACTACGTCTGCCTACTCTCACCATCCTTTTTGAGACTTCTTATGGTAGATATTTTTGATCTGACCTCAATCTGCTTAAACTTAAACTAAAACTATATTTGTAACTCTTTGAAGCATGCTTAGCTTATCTTTTGAGTGCTTGTCTTTTTGCTTTATCATTTCCCCTTGAGAAAATCTAAGACGTCTATCTTGATTGAGAGACGTGAAGACTATGTGGATGATCTTTTCTTTGCTTTCTGTTTGCTGGTTTAGTTCTAATGATCCAAAGTACCCATATAAGAGGGGTGTCCACTATGAGAGCCTTCATCTTGTGTTGAATGGCCATGTGTACCTTGACTCCTTTTATATGGAAAATTTGGTGAGGGTGGTTCTTCTCCTTGTCTGTTTGAGTGACTTCTTTCTGCTACAAGTGAAATTGCAAATGCTCGTCCTGCAAAGTGAATGTAAGGGTCACTGCAAGCACCTTTTGTATGCTTATCATTCACTTAGCAAAAGGATAAACTCTTGTTTATCTAGTGTGTCTGTACGCAAGAAACATTTAGGTCATTTTAGAAACTGTGCTTTGATGCTTATGTTAACTTGCTAAATCAAAAGGAATAGGTGTTCAGGTCATTTTGGCTCCTTGTGCCTTAATGCTTACACCTCATTCCAAAAAATCTAAGACTAATGTCATATTCATATTCTCATGATTGCAATGTTAGTGAGGGTTGTATGACATCCTGAGATCGTCTGTTACTAAAAAACTCTATGATGATACTTATCTAATGGGTCCAACAACCAAGTCCTAGGGTTTGCATTTAGCTTAGGCTTGCATTTTCATTCTAGGCTTGCATAACGATAGTGGTTTGGTGCTCACTTTCCTAGATTCATTCATCGAGAGTTATCATCTTCAGTCCTAGGTTCATCTTGATTGCACAAGTGTTTGATCCTCGCTCTCGATCTTTGAAACATCCTTTTGGTTAGTACCTGTCATGTATTGCAATATCTTGCATGAGATGATTAGTACCATATACATTGCATTTTCATTGCATTCACAAAGTGCATTACAAAAAAACAACTCATATGCATACATTCTACATCTACATATTCATATACATGTGCATTCATTATAAGCATAAAGCAAATCATACATTGAATTTATTCATGTACCATCTATTATTGTATTTTACATTGCATACTCATATATAAAATAAAACATGTGCATATTCATAAAGGAACCATTTGCATCTCATATCTAATCATCTAATCATATAGGAAACATCCCATAAAATATAAAATTCAAAGAAATATATACACAAGTATGATGATACCAAAAGATGAGCTCATATATATATCGATCAATGAAATGCCAGTACAAAAGAATGGTGCTACTCGAGCACTGTCTATCAAAAATGGGCTACAATGTATATCAAGATCTACTCTAACTTAGACCATCACTACTTGGAGGAGGTGTAGGTGGAGGCATATGTCCCTATGGTGGTGCCTATGGAGGTGGTCCCTATGGGGGAGGTCCTTATGGAAATGTTGGTGCTCTAGCATACTCTAAAAACTACAAAACTGTGTCTGTTGGCTCTCGTACCCGACCGACATAGGCTGCATAGTAATAGGCTGAATGAGCAGCCTCATACCAAGCCTCAATCAGTAATCTTGCTAGG
Organism: Chamaecyparis obtusa; assembly: GCA_027943335.1. Lineage (NCBI taxonomy): Eukaryota > Viridiplantae > Streptophyta > Pinopsida > Cupressales > Cupressaceae > Chamaecyparis > Chamaecyparis obtusa. The sequence goes on from BSBK01003288.1 coordinate 610,370, forward strand.
TCATCTTGTAGCCCTCTGATATCTCTATTTTTAGGATTAACCAAGCAGAAATAACAATTATGTGAAAATATAACTAATATCAAAAAATAATAAACCACACAGAAGAGAACACAAGACACAAAGATTTAACGTGGTTCACCCAATCCCTGGGCTACATCCACCAACAATGAGTCCAATATTATTATTATCTAGTGATTACAACCTAATTATAATCTGTAATCCCTTACAACTCAATTCCGCCGCAAGTACTAAAATCATACATACAAAAAATCCCTAACCCTAAGCCATATTATACAATATTTTTGTCACTTTAGGGTTATAATGAATTATAACATGTCGGTCCAAATAACCCCGGTGAGGTCAGGAGGAAAAGTGAATAGTACTTTCTTGATTAGTCACCACAAGCTAACAATCTCCCACTTGGTGACTGATCAGTATCCACACTATACAAAAAACCTCCCACTTGGAGACTGATCCTGTAGCAATACCGCTACCATATGAGGCTCCCACTAGATTGAACCACCCTGGAATCAGCTGTTCCTTTAGTTTGTTCAGTCTAGAAGACCAACTGAAGTTAAACATGAGTTCAACTTCTCCCTTGTTACTACCTTTGTAAACATATCTGCTGGATTATCATCAGTATGAATCTTTTCTAGCCTTAACTTCCCATCATACAAAACTGACCGAATGAAATGGTACCGCAACTGTATGTGTTTGGTCTTTGAGTGCAAAGCAAAATTCTTTGCAAGATGAATGGAACTTTGGCTATCTGTATGTAGAAAGTTATCCTTTTGTGGATGTCCCAATTCTTCCATGAAGAATTGAAGCCATATCATCTCCTTGGCTGCCTCTGTAGCAGCAACATACTTTGCCTCTGTAGTGGATAAAGCAACCACCTTTTTTAGTCGAGAAATCCAACTCACTGCTGTCCCACCAATAGTAAATATATAACCTATAGTAATCCTCCTGCTATCTATATCTCCTACCAAATCTGAGTCAACATAGCCTTGGACAGTAGTAGTAGAACCCCCAAAGTGTAAACACTTATTGGATGTACCTCTCAAATATCTAAGAATCCATTTGACTGCATTCCAATGCTCAATACTAGGGTTACTCATATATCGGCTAACGACTCCCACTACGTGTGCAATATCTAGCCTAGTACATACCATAGCATACATTAAGCTCCCTATAGCTAAAACAGTACAGATAGAAGTCATTTTAACAACAGGAGAAAATATCTCATCAAAATCAATACCATGTTTCTGTGCAAATCCTTTTATGACTAATTTGGCTTTAAATCTTTTCTTACCTCCATCTTCTTCTTTTATCCTGTAAACCCATTTATTCTGTAAAGCCCTTTTACCTACAGGTAACTTAAATAAATCCCATGTTTGATTTTTTAGCAAAGAGTCCATTTCATCTATCATTGCAGACTCCCACTGAAGCTTTGTATGCATCTGCACAGCTTCATTATAACATTCAAGTTCACCAGCTTCTGTTAACAAAATAGAATACAAAGATGGAGAAAATCTTTCTGGAGGTCTACTTAGCCTTGTTGACCATCTAACATTCACTAGTGTGTGTGGTATTTGTTGTTACTATTGTTGCGGAGCATAAGAAACTACTAGAACATGAACTTGTGGAGTATCATCTAGTACTACATAATCATTTTCTTTCTTCTCATGCTACAGCAACAGATCTTTGTACAATACTTTCTCATTGAATATGACATCCCTGCTTCTTACAATTTTATGATTTTCAAAATCCCAAAGCCTATAACCAAATTCATCAATTCCATATCCAACAAATACACATTTCTTTGACTTAGCTTCCAACTTGGTTCTATTTTCAGAATCTATAAGTGCAAAAGCTTCACAACCAAAGGTTTTGAGAAAAGAATAACTCACCTTCTTACCACTCCATGCTTCCTATGGAATACCAAAGTCCAAAGGAGTAGAGGGGCCTCTATTGATTAAATAAACAATAGTGTTCATAGCCTCTGCCCACATATTTTTGGGCAGCCTAGCATGCAACCTCATACTCCTTGCACGCTCCATTATTGTCCTGTTCATGCATTTAGCCACTCCATTTTCTTGTGGAGTCCTTGGTATAGTTTTTTGCCTATGAGTACCATTAGAGGAACAATATTCTTCAAATTCTATGCTGCAATACTCACCACCATTATCAGATCTAAGACATTTTAACTTTTTACCAGTCTCATTCTCAACCAAGCATTTCCATTTCTTAAAAGTTTGAAATACATCAGATTTCTGTCTAAGGAAATAAATCCATACTTTTCTTGTTGCATCATCTATAAATGTAACATAATACAGAGAGCCACCAAGGGAAGATACCTGAGCTAGTCCCCATACATCTATATGCACAAGCTCCAATCTCTCATTTTTCTTTTCCTTCCCATTCTTCACAAAACTAACTCTCTTTTGTTTTCCATAAACACAACTTTCACAAAAATCCATATTGACACATTTCAGACTAGGAAAAACTTTCTTTGAATGAAGTAATTTCATACCTTTTTCACTCATGTGCCCGAGTTTGTTGTGCCACAGTGCTATGTTAGAATCTACAACAACGGTCTGATGTTCTTCCTATTGAACTGCAGCCACTATTCCTGAACATTCATTTTCTTCTAAAATAATTAAAGTAGAAGGAATAGTATGACCTGTACAAAGATATAAGGTTCCTACTTTCACACCTTTTGCTACTACTAAGGAACCTTTTGAAACCTTCCAATTTCTATCATTAAAAGTAACTGTGCAACCCTCATCACCCAGTTGCCCTACTGAAATTAGATTTCTACTTAGCCTTGGAACATGTCTTACCTCTTGTAGTAGCCAATGATTCCCATTCTACAACTTAATCTTGATTTTTCCTTTTCCAACAATTTGACAGGGTTCATTATCTCCCAAATAAACTAGCCCAAAATCCCCTTGGACATAATCAACAAAATAACCTCTATGGGGTGTAGCATGAAATGAAGCCCCCGAATCTAACACCCATGAATCATCAACATTTTCTAAAGACAAAAGCGAAGCATCCTCTTCAGATTTGTTACTTACCACATTTGCCTCCTTGTTTACATCATTTTTGTCTCCTTGATCTTTCTTTCGAGACCAACAATCTTTCTTCTTATGTCTTGGTTTTCCACAGTACCAGCAATCATTTGGCCCTTTGGATTCAGACCTCTTTCCCTTTGATTTGCGTCTTGATTTCCCATGATTTCTAGAGTTGTTTCCTCTATCTCTTGTTTTGCCTCTGCTTTCTACAGTCAATACACTACCCGATGTGGATGCCCCTAAGCTTTTCCTATGAATTTCCTCACTCAATATAAAACCAACAACATCATCAAAATTTAGGGTATTTGAACTAGAAACAAAATTACTAACATCCATTACTAAGCCATTCCAGCTTTCTGGCAAAGAACAAAAAATCAAGAGAGCCCTAACCTCATCATTGAAATTAATTTTAACTGAGGTTAACTGACTTGTAACTGTATTAAACTCATTCAAATGATCAATGATTGATCCACCTTCTACCATTTTCATATTAAATAAATGCTTCATAAGAAATACCTTGTTTGAAGCTGAAGGCTTTTCATACAACTTCGCTAGGGTGTCCATCAGATCTTTAGCTTTTGTTGCTCTAGTAATATTGAATGCCACTGATTGTGCCAAGCATAGACGAATACTCCCTAGTGCCTTCCTATCCAAAATATCCCAATCTTCCTGAGACATTGGTGCCTCTTTCTTGGCTATTCCCTCTAATGGCCACCATAGATCCTTCTGATAGAGATAGTCCTCCATTTGCATCTTCCATAACTGGAAGTTCTACCCATTAAACTTATCAACCTTCAACCTACCCTCATCTGCCATTTCTCCCACTTAACCGAGAGACTCTCCCACTAACTCGTGAGACCTGCTTTAGAGAATAGATGAAAGAACGAATGAAATAACCTCACTTTGATACCACTTGTTAGGATTAACCAAGCAGAAATAACAATTATGTGCAAATATAACTAATATCAAAAAATAATAAACCACATAGAAGAGAACACAAGACACAAAGATTTAATGTGGTTCACCCAATCCATAGGCTACGTCCACCAACAGTGAGTCCTATATTATTATTATCCAGTGATTACAACCTGATTATAATCTGTAATCCCTTGCAGCTCAATTTCACCGCAAGTACTAAAATCATACATACAAAAAATCCCTAGCCCTAAGCCATATTATACAATATTTTTGCCGCTTTAGAGTTAGAATGAATTATAACATGTCGGCCCAAATAATTGAAAAGTAGTCAGCCTCAAAAAAAATTCATGAGGTCGGGAGGAAAAGTGTACAGTACTTTCCTAATTAGTCACCACAAGCTAACATCTATCCCTCTTGGCCACTCAGGTGTCTCGAATGGTGATCTGTATGTCTCGATCTGCCAGCTCTCTCTGCACCTGTCTCACCCTCTCTCAACTCCTCTATAGCACCTCCTGTAGTTGTGCCACTTGATCCATAGGAGGTGGTCCCTGTGTAGCCTGATCTTACATATCTATATCCTTGACCTGTGCCTCCTTGTTAGGAGGTTGCTACTATGATGAATCCCTAGTCCTCTGCATGGTGGACCTACCCTGACCACCACTAGAACTTGCACCTGAATCTTTGCCCATTGATCGAATAGGAATGTCTACCTACTTGGTACTCTGCCAAGGTATCTGCTACTATTGTTGTGGTATCTATTGTTGTTGTTGTGGTATTTTCTATTGTGCCACTTGTTGCTGCGATGGTGGTAGTTGTATTACCTGCTATGTCCTCTGGCCCATACTAATAAGATCTGTAAAATGTAGGTATGGGTACACTAATAAGTGAGATTGATATGTCAGTGTCACTCCTACATTGATAATCACCACCAAATAATCCCACTAAGCTGGTGGTACTCGTGCCTCAATCATGTAGTGTCCTTGATCTAGCCTCAACTACCAACCCTTCTTCACCTCATCGGAAAAGTGGGCATAGGTGTAGTACTCCTATGATACGTCTTGAGGCCTACCAAACTACCTCAGGACCCATGTAAGAGGGAATCTCTCAATAATATTGATAGTATTCCCTATCAAAGGACATAAAAATAACATGTGAGGGAGCTCATGCCTAGCGTCATCCCATACCTTTGTTGTTGTCCATGGCTACCATACAACTGTGACCATGTCATCCAGCTAACCTTACCACTGCGCTATCTTACCCAGTGCTAGCTGAGTCATAGGCACTACATACCTATATATATAAGGCTCTAATGGCTGCCTAGTATCATGGAAAATTGGCCTACATATGGGAAGATTCTCCCAGGCCCAGATCTACAATACAAAAACTCCTACAACCATGCTCCACACACCTCGATACACGATCTTGTGCATCTCATGGTACATTTGTGCTAGCATGCACTCGCCCTACCCAAATCTCATTGGTGGTTGATCCAACATCCTCTACAACATATGTCCCCAACTGCACTCCATTCCATGTTTTCCTTGATCCAACATAAGATAGCAACCCAGATATGCTGCTAATACAACTGCTAACCTATGTCCCACCCCATACCGGCTGATCAAATCGTCTCATGAGATGGCTTGACCCATCACCAAATCATCTTGAAATATGGCTTGTAGTGCCAAAGTGCCCTCTCTCGGCTGGGTGTTGTACTCTATACAAGGCTCACGAAAAGGTACTTGCAAGATCCTATATATGTCCTCAGGGGTGATTATCATCTCCACTGCAACAAGTGGAAAGTGTTCATCTCCAAGTGGAAATGATCAACCAATGCACCTAGTAATCTATGATTTACCTAAATGTCAGGTATATCACTCAAGTAAGATAGACCTAATCCATCGATATGTGCACCCCCTACATCATCTAGATGCTACACTAACTCCCCAATGACTGGGCAATGAGACTGAAACACAATGTTAGGTAAGTCAACCTATAATGCAAGTGATGAAATTCTATCAGTATCTCAATCATGATAGTTTTTCAAAGCAATAACAATAAGTGTGTATCTACCCTAAACATGACTCTTGGATGCTCTAATTGGCTGATTTTATGAAAAAATAGACAAAGACTCTAAAATGTTGTAGCAGATTCCCACACGAGGAAACTATTCCCCCGTATGAGATTTCACTGTCGCATGAGATGGTATCTATGTTCACGTGAGAGTTCATCACTGAAGGTGAAGTCTCACATAGTATCACCGAGCACCTTGCATGAGCCTATGGAGGTGCCTGGTGCGAGGAAGCCCTCTTTAGGTACTCCCTCATGCAAGATGAGACCTAAGCCCACTCAAGGAAACTGTTCCCTCACACGAGATTTGATGCAAAATTCCTAAACATGCCCTAAATTGACCTAAAACCAATCAAATCTACTCTAGAAAGTGGTAAAAATTTGAAATACAAGCTGAGTTTTTGACTACTCACAGGTGGGTCATACTCTGGTGGTCAGTTGTGTCATCGGGAGTGCTCAAATCAATGTGATTTCATTGGCACATTCTCCATTTTTCTTAGAGCTCGCTTAATCGCTAAAAGACAAAAGTGAATAATGAATTGAAAATGACCCTTCCAGGCCTCATATAGCTTTTGACCTAATTTTAAAAGTGCATCATTTTGTGTGAAAAATTTACCCTTGGCTAAATCGACCGTTATGAATCCATTTTCAAGATCAAAATTGAAATTTGACGACTCTATGTAGCTCAAAATCACGTTTTAAAATTTATGGGACCATCGGGATTGGATGCTTGTGCAGTCGACCTTCTGATGTCATTTTTATTTCCAAATCTTATCTCATCATCATTTTCTTGACTTTGTCATCTTTGGAATCAAAAGTCAACTCTAGTCAACCTTGGTCAACCATGGTGAAACTTGGTCAATAAGACCTCCAAATTGCTCCAAATCACTTATGCATCCTCTCGATGCTTCCATAATCTGTTTTGAATCTCTAATCTCATCTCTATCTACAACCTATTACTGCCAATCATCTTTATGGTGTGTCATCTTTTGATTTCGCTCCCGAGGGGGCAGGATGATTGCATCATTCAACCTTATCTGAATCAATTCTTGAATTAGTCTGATTTGATCTAAATCAAAAGTCTACATCGCTTGGGGCATCTTATCACTTGGGGCATCTTTATGCCTTGCATTTTTTCAATCTCTGCTAGGTATTGGGGCAATCTAACCCTAATTCCTAAGAGTCAAGCTTCATTCTGGAGATGCCTCTCGAAAACTCTTTTTGATCGACATCTAGGTGATCTAACCTAGGTCTCAAAGGACTAAACTTCATTCAAGAGATAGTCCTAAATCTACATTAGTTATCATTTAATCAATAGGTATTGGGGCAATCTAACTCTGACTCCTAAAGATTGAGCCTCGTTCTGGGGATAGTCTTCCTTCAAGTGGTAATCTGACCATTGTCTTTGCAACCTAACTTAGATTTTGGAGAATCAACCTTCATTCTAGAGATGGTTCTACAACTCAATCTGATATGGTGTCTTGGCAACCTAACCTAGACTTCCAAGGGTTAAGCTTCATTCTAAAGATAATCCTGAAATACTCATCATCTGTCACATCGGACTATTCTTTGAATCAATGCGTTGTTTGCACATCAATTCAAAGAGGGGCAAAATGTAATACCCCAAAATTGGAACCTTGCAATTCTTAATCAATTTTGGTGCATTCCTTCAAATTCCTACATCATCAAAGTCCTATTGGACTAGGCAATTCTATCTCCTAATTGACTTTACTTGACCTAGTGTCAAATGCAAAAAAACCCTAAATTTGCATTAATCAAATACTATATTTAATTCCTAAATATCAATCTTTATTAGCTAAATAAACCCTATGATTAATTAATTTAATTCTAAAGTCCTAGCACTTTAATTAAATTAATTACACCCCCTTTAGATAATACACATCAAAAGAAATTAAATAATATCTAGTTCTTTAAATGAAATATCCCCACTTGAATTTAATTATTCAAATAAATTGAAAAGACATCCATGTGGCTTTATTTCATTTAATTAATTAGATATTCTCTCCAAATTGTTTCACCTCCCACCAAGGAGACAAAGAGTCGACCGTTTCTTTCCAAGAAACTCTTCAATCTCCACCCAGGCTCTTCTATATTATGAACCTCTCATTCCTCATTTGGGGAGGCAATTTTTGAGTATCGAATCGCTATCAAATTGTTGTCTCATCTTTTACATTCTTAAGCTTTGATAATCTTGCATGTTAGAGTAATTTCATTTATTAGTATAATGATAATTTAGTTTTCTTTAATATAATTTAGTTTTCTTTACTAATGATAATCTCATGATAATTTAGTTTTCTTTACTATGTTCTTAGCTTAATTATCATCTCATTCCAAGTTTCTAGATTAATTTTGCATTCTCATGCTAGCTTAATTTAAAAATTGCAATCATTCTTAGCATTAAAATTCTCCATTTTAGTGCTCGGTCTATGGTTTTTGGGCTCTCAATTCTAAGAGTTATTCAAAACCCCACCTAAATAGGAGGCAACAAGTTGATTCATTCATGTTTGTAAGATGAATAATTCATATTCATTTTCATATTTTGGCTAATGATAAATGACCATGTTGAAGTCTATGGCTGAATTTGAGGTCCATATTCAGTTGTAAACACCACCCAGCACAGATGGAATTTTAATGAGCCCAATCCTAAAAAAAATGATGGTGACAATAGTGTTTGCATTTCTCCCTTGATAGGCTGGATAAAGATAAAGTTTGAAGGGGCAGCCAAGGGCAATCTTGGTCCAATTGGTTGTGGAAGTATTATCACGGACTGCAATGGAAATTTTATAGCTTCTATTGTGGCTCCTTTGGGAACTCAAAATAACCATATTGCTGAAGCTATGGGATCTTTCTATGGTCTTCAACTCACCAACAAGCTCAATTTTGAGAATGTTTGGTTAGATAATGTCATCTCCAAGGCGAAGGAACCTATTACCAAGTGTGCCAAAATTCACATCTCCCACATGTATCGTGAAAGAAACATCACGAGGGACAACTTGTAAAATATTGGAGTTAATTCTAATGATGTCATCACTTGAGAAAGTGTGAAGGATCTTAATGAGGACACCAAATTAAAAATTTATTATGATAAAAACATACATAGGGAAGGAAAAATTTAATATGGTTAATGCTACTTGCACGAGTACTACAATGACTGTGGGTAGTTATTGGAAAGTGTAGAACTATGTACTCAACATTATTATTACCATTAGTTCCCACACTTTCTAGGTTTCTATTTCTGATTTTGCCTATATTTACAAGAATTACAACATTGACAACCATTCTCACAATTCTAGAAAGAGCTTTGGTGTCTGGTTTTGAATCTTTTCAATATGGGAGGCGATCTTAAGTGTGAGGAACCTGATAATTGTAAGAGGCTCAAAGGGGACAATAGTGCTATGGTCTGGCACGAGCTGAAGAAAGGTGGTGTCACCCCATTTTTGTAGAGGCTTCATGGGTTTCACAAGGTGGTCACTCAGATTTTTTTTGAGGGATAGAAAAATGATTCCATTACTATCGATGGTAGAACCATTGATCTTTTGCTGGAGCTTATTGCTCATGTCACTGGCATTACCAATGAGGGTCAAAGGTTCTATAGAAATTGCAAGATTTTTGATATGGAAACTAAGAAGTTCCCTAAGTCTAAGAAGGAGTAGATGGATTTTGAGGAGGCTCGCACCAATGGATTCATTTATGTCTTCAAAATCAAAGAGATTTGGTGTAACATTCTACAGGTGGTTATGAAGTACTTCACCCTTGATGGCCAATTTACTTGGGATCACTCCTACCATTTTATGTTCCTCAACCACTTCAAGTACAAGGATACTATCAACATCCCCTTTTACCTTCATAGCTCTCTTATTAAAGCCTAAATGAGCACAAAAAAATGCCTAAGAAGGCCATTCAACATGAGGGTTTGATTTTGCTTATTTATGAGCACATTAAGAATGCAGTTCTAACCCTACCTCCACTCCCACTTTGGGGAAAGGTAAACATAAATTTAACTCTCCCAATGATGGTTCTAGTAAGCATAAGGCTGAAGGCAATATAGGTAATAGCTCTAAGAAAAGTCAGATTAGGAAGACTGAAATTTCCAATGACTATATTGATGATAATGAGACTGGGGAATCTAAGGAGGAGGAGGCTTGTGGGAACCAAAATGTGTAGAACCCTAATCGAGAGGAGGAGGATAATGATGAATCTGATGATAATGTCATTCCCCAAGATGAGGGAAGAAATGAGGAGAATAAGAGTAAGGATTCTAATAAGAACATTGAGACAGAGAAAGAGACTAAAAATCAAATTAAGGAAGGATCCCACCAGAAGAATATTGATGACTCTCATCATAGGGAGGTTGATTCTATTCGTAAAATACTTTAAAGGAGGATTTGGGTGACACAGATATGGAGGTCATGGCCAATCTGAAAGGTAAATCTATAAAATGCTTAAATTTTGAAGAAGCCATGGCTCACAATTCTCATAGCTTGGAAGATTTTGTGGATACAACTCTTCAGTATGCCGAAAAGCATAAAGCTGATAGAGATTTTTACAAAGAGAAGGTCCCCACTGTGGATGATTTTGTTTCTGGTATGAGGCATGATGTGCCTATCTCTCAAGACTCTCAAAAGAACATCCATGATGATAGTGAGGAGTCCAGTGAAAGGTGTAATACCCCAAAAATGGGCTATAGGTTCATTAACCTCCTACATCAATAATTTGAATGGAATTGACATCAAAGTCCTAACCTAAGGCACATCTACGCATCAAATCATCAAAATCTAATTGATTATCTTAATAATGCATCAAAGAACATTTGTTGAATATTCCTATTTTTTCTTAATTATCTTTGATTTAATAATTATTTGGCGATAAATCCTATTTATCCTAAAGTTTGATTAATTGAATATTTTGAATATTTAATTGATCAGATTTAATTCTGCCACTTAATTATTTAATTAGATTTAATTAAATTTATTCCTAAATTATAATATTTAATTTTGATAATAAATCAAAAAACTCATGAGTAATTGATTAAATTCTTATTTAATTAATTAATGTCAGTTGTCAATATTTAATAATATAGTTTTTGAATAAAAGTTTGATTAAATAAACCCATAAATCAATTGTTTTAATTCAAAAATCAGTTAAGTTGAAGATAAATCACTTTATTTATTTAATTAATTCATAATTATCTATGCACATTTGAAGGAGCAGTTAAACTTTAAATTAGAAAATCAATTCAAGTTGTCATCTTTTGGAAACTCAACATCTATTTTGAGTTGAAAATTGATCTAAACTTCTCATTTAAGTTAAAAAGATGTTTTTGCATGATTTGCATGATTTTGTGAGTTGATATGTTTCTAATTTCTTGTTAACTCAAAAATCAACCTGAGTTTATTAAGAGTGATTTATGACTTTTCTCAATGCATCCTCAAGCCCTGGATTTCTATAAAATCAAAGCTCAGCTCTTCAGAATTAACCACCCTCAAATTTGTACAATTACTCTGGCGAATTTGTGATTGAAGGATTAAGCACTTGCAACAGGCAATTTGTGAGATCTTTCATTGTTGGTCATTTAGCTTTACATTATTTTCATATCATAAGCATTCATAGTTTTTCATATCATTCTTAGAATAATCTGCATATCATTTCAATCCATTCTAGATTAGATTCATTCAAGTTTTTCATCCTTATTGCATACAAAATATAAAAAAATAGATTAATCTGCATTCATACAATTTTTTTCATTCTTTTGCATTCAAATCCTTCGTTTAGGTGTTGCATTGTCACTAATCTCGATTTCAATCTGAGAACATCATACTCGCACCTACTAGAAGGTAGTCAATCACCTGGTTAGCTTAGTTTCAATTACTTGCAGATTCTAATTTTTCTAACCTCTAATGTTTTACTGAAGTGTTATGTCTATAGCTAGGTACAATTTTCACACACACATTTATGACACCCATCATGGGGCCCTAAAATGGGTTTCCATTTCTCTTCTATTAATTTCTATCTATTTTCTATCATTTTCTAATCAGTCCTGCAATTTTATTCTTTGTTCGTACAATTTTTGTACGAGTTTTGTGAGAAACTCATTCCAGGACACTCTGAGTTTCGTATGACATTCGACATTTTTGAGGCTCATATCATCAACTACAAATCATCATTTGGAGACTTCTTTGTCATACAGGTAGGTACCCACTGTCGTATGAGTTTCTCAAAAGTCATGCCAGAGGTGACCCATTGTCGTATGATATTTGGAGTGTCGTATGAGAAGTAACCCATGGTCATACAAGGTTTGGTACCAAGATTCAATTGTCATTTTAGATTTTTAGGTAGTTTGTTAGATTTGATTTTTAGATTTGGACTAATGGCTAACCGTAACAATTGAACTCTGCTGTTTCTAATTGACATTTCCTAATTCTGATTGGGAAAGCGCAACTAAATTTCTAAAATAGGTAAAATCTACTAAGCACGTTGCGAGGAATTTAGGTATTCTTCTACAACTGATAACACTTCAATTTGGGCATTTAAAACAAACTCTCTTGTGTCAAGCTTGTGTGACTTTTTTTGCTTTCATATCATAGACTTCAATTTTTGGGCTATAAAAGAACATAGATTTACCTTTTGCATATTTGTTAAACATAGTAAATAGGCCCTATGAACACTATTTGTGGATGATCTTGAGAGAGTGGACTTCTTTTGCTTGTTCACACAAGACAAGCTCTTCTTGACGAAGGATCTCCTTGTAAGTAGGGAGGATACTAGGATTATCTTGCGTTCTACTAGGTTTTTGAGTCTTCCACTTTTGATCGATACATTCCCTCACCAGAGAGATTGATAGATCATAAGTGGTTGACATCATAGATCTTGGTGAGATAATTTCAGTCTTAGCGTGTCAAATTAATTTGTCTTCTTTGTTTTGGTGAAGTGAAGAGGTTAGGGGATTATGCTCTACTTCCTTTTTAGATAGTATCGGAAAACCCAAATCCTTGAATTTGATCTAGTCCCCCTGTGGTATCTTTTGTGAGTTAGCTTTAGAGAGGGTTAACCATAGTGGACATTCCCTTAATTGAGTCAACCACGTTGATGGAACCTTAAGCAGTAATAGCAATTTTCACAGTGGTAGCAAAAATCGCTATATAAATGTCCTTGTGGAGGAAATCTTCACAGGTGTGGTCTCTTGTTGGGCTATCAGATCTCCCTAGAAGCTCTTGATTGATTAAATTCTTACACTATGTCAAAACCCTAGTGTGCCTAGATTGGAGTTCACCCTCTTGAGATCACAAAAGTTGCAGAGTCAGACCAGTACTACAAACCTTAGTGAGGCCAAATTTTTCATTTTCTAGGAATATGCGTGTTATTGAAAAACTTTTTGGAACATACACAACTAGCATTCCTAGGGATTAGCACATTAAGTCACTTGATTGTTCATCTGCTAGGTTGCTTTGTCCCCTATTCATTATTTTTAGGCATGCTTGAAATCACTTGCATGTTGTTCTATGTGCTTGTTTGCTCACTTGGTTATTAAAAATGAATGATCCCGAAACAAACTTCAAATCTGGACATAAAAACTTGCAAACACACTGATTTTGAAAACTAAGAAATTGCAAAATCTAAAGCAAAATTATTTTTTGGAGTCAAAATTCATCCCACAGTCTCAGAAAGTCATACGAGTTTTGCCAAAAGTCATTTCAGAACCCCCTGATTGTCATACAGGAGCCTATACATTGTCGTACAATCTTTGTCAAGAAATTTAAACCCTGGTGCTAGTTGTCATATGAGTTTTGTCAACTATCGTACCATAGCTTACCCAGACTCGTACAAGCTTGGAGAAACTTGTATCAAAATTTTCAAAAAGTTGTTAGAAACTTGTTAAATTTGTCAAGAGTCCAATTTTTGTAGCCTATTTCCAGATTCTGTCAAACAAATCCCTGTGTCAGGAATAGAGCAGAAACTAGAAAGAATTCAATCATTTTCCTAAAGTTGTCTCTTGAGTCTGATTTAGCCTTCTGATTTATCAATTTGAGTCTTTTTCATCTTGTGTCAAAACCTTGTCAAAATTATCTTTAATTCAATCTGTCTCAAAAATGGCTAAGTGTTGCGAGCTCATGTCTTCCATCTTTTGGGTGTCTACCCATACTACTAGGGCACAATATCCTTCATTTACATCCAATATAATCTTCAATCAACTAATCTTGACAAGGTTGCATCATTTGATCTTCTTGAATCAATCCATTCTTCAGTTGTCTTAATCTTGCTCTCTTGCTTCACCTAAGGTTAATGGTGGAAACCAGAGCTTCATCACAAAAATAAAGAGAACAACCTGAAATCTCTTTAGAGGCATCTTTTGTGATTGCTCAGACCATTCATCAATCCTTCAACACCACTAATTTTGTAGAAGACACTCTTGGCAATCTTTACCTAATAGGTGGTTACGTCACCCCTCCTGCATCAACCCACGCAGGTCATCAAGCAACTCCTTATCAATCAATTCCTGGTAGTTCTCTCAACAACACTATGTCTCAAAGAGTAACAAACAAAGGTTCCCAAGGACATCACTCTCAACATGGTGTGGATCAAGAACCCACACCTTCTGAAATTGCTTGATATCAAAATGATGATAACTTCAATAAAATGATGAGGCATTTCTTGAAGGAAGACAGAGAAACATACTTCCTAGAGTAGGCTCATGAAGGGGCTAAACTTCCTCCCAACTTTAATGTTGAAGATATCATTACACATGAGGAAGAAACTCCAATCACCACTATGATGAAATAGATGCATGCCATGCAAGTCAAACTTAATAAACTCAAAAAAGAGAAGGAACCTAAGGAGTTCTCCATGGAGGCCCTATGCCCTTTTCCATTTGATAAAGACTTGTACATGTCACCATTCCCTAAACGAGTGGAAATACCTAAATACGATAAGAATGATGGAAACTCTGATCCTCAAGATCATGTCAGAGAATTCTATACTGAATCTATGGATTTCATGCATGAACCAACCTACCTAATGCATCTTTTCCCTCGATCTCTAGGAGGGTCATCTATTCATTGGCTCTCAAAAATGCCTCCTACAATCAAAATTTTGAGGATTTAATCAAACTATTCTATCAACAATACTCCTACAACATCCAACATCTGGTCACTATGATCGACATCTCTAATTTGAAATAAAACTCAGGAGAACCATTCCTAACTTTTCTCAAACAATGGAGGAAGAAGTTTTCTCTATATGCTAGACCTATTCTAGAAACTGAGAAGTTAGAAATTTTCATCAACAATCTTGTTCCAAAACTCAACTACCATTTGAAAATGCAAATCATACATCCTTTGATAAAATGGTAGAAAATGCAATCAAAATTGAGAAAGTACTTGTACAAAAAGAAGACATATCACTTCAAAAGGACAAGTATGAATCTGGATCTAATTCTAAAGATAAAGGCAAAAACTGGAACAAGAATAAGGGTATTGTCATAAATGGCATTGTTGATACTATATGTGCCCCATCTAAGGCACTCACTTTCAATCTCACTATTGGTACCCAAGCCATCAAAGCTTCCGAAGCTAAAGCAACTAAATCTAACAAGAAGCCATCTGACTACAAACCTTGGGCATTTTCATGTCAATGCAAAAAAATTTTAGAAAATGGCCTGCACCTGCAAAAAATTTTATGGCTTCATTATCTTTCCCCTGGCCTCTGTATCATTTTTCATGTCTCTGGCTAAAGTCCTAAGAAAAATATTCAAAAAACTAGCCGTTGCATACAAAAACCCTTTGAAATCCCTAACCTTGTTCTAATTTCAAGTTAAGCTTTTTCGGGTCACTTAAAGTCCTAATCTGCATGTGCTAATTAAATCCTTTAAGCTATTCAACGGTTAGGTTTTCATGTTCGGTGGGGTCCCTTTTAATTTTTCCTAAGTTTCTTCCCTCGGTGGTGTTTAATTTTCCTATGGTCCTTAGTGCTTGATTTTTCTTGAAAGCCTAAGTCTCAATGTTTAATTTTTCCTATGTTTTGGCTTTAATATTTTCCTAGGCCCCTCTCTGACACCATCTCCATCTAACAGTTGTCGCTAAAGCGCAAGGGTTTTGTCAGAGGTATGTGAAGCTACACCCACCGTTGATTCATTTCTGTGAGGTAGCCTTTCTTTTCGAGTGGGTCCACTACCAGGTAAGCTAACTTGGTAGTATCTCATTGGTCCACGGGAGTATGAAGTGGAGTGTTGTCAGTGGGATCGGTCTTCTTAGTGTTCAGGAAGATTAAAGTTCATTTTAATCTTGTGGCTATCATTATATCATTGATATAACATGCTCAATTTTTAATGCAGCGGTATAGCGATAGCTGTTGATTCTCATAAGGAAGGTAGGTGGGTCCATTGACACATATGCATAGTTGGCAACTTCTGGTTGGTCCATGTAGTAACACGTTGGAAGCTATCAAAGGGACCTAGTTCCCGGGCTTGTCAAAGGGTCTTGATCCTGTCAGTGAATTGATGAACGGCATATGATCTCATCAAGTGTGTCAGAGGCTTAAGATCTTGTGGTGGCTGATTTCTTCCTGTGTCAGAGGGTTGTCAGGGTAAGGAGAAGATTCTTCATTTGACTGTGGGCATGTAATTTGATAGAATCTTGGATGGGTATGCAATGATGAGATGGTCGTTGATCTTCTAGGCAAAGGCTTAGTGATTCTAATAAATGTTTTGGCAGTTTGACAAATTTATGAAGGCTTCGCTCATTCACATGAAATAGTGGCAGTTCTTTAAATGTTTTAGCGGTTCAGTGAATAAGCATTCACAAAATCGCTAAATTTTCTGGTAGTTTTATAAATTGTTTCACAAACTAGCAGAGACCTTTTGTCACTAGTTCGCTAAATGTGGGATTGAGGTTAGAGTTTTATGTGGGTCACCAAGTCATGAAGTTAAGTGATGGGTTAAGTTTTCTTTCCACGAACAAGAAAAGCATTGTCACCAATTCGCTAGAGGTAAACCCAGGGTGGCAGTTGAGTTATAGACTAAAAGACTATGAAAAAGAGAGATCAGATGGTCACGATATAAAGATAGCTCAGATTTAAATATCGACCGCTGATTTGCTACTGGCGCTTGAAGGTAGCCATTTATTTTCAAATTTGAAATTCTGAGGGTTTCTCAGCGATAGAAAGGACTGAAATTGAATGTTTTCACAACCAGATTTGATTTGTTTGGTGGCGCTTGCTGTTGCAGTGTGGTCTAGGGTGTTTCATGTTCATTTGCAAGGTCTCTACCATGCGGTTTTATGCTTGAGGTGTGTTGCAAATGGCCACAAAGGGTTGGCATTTTCAAATTTTTATGATTTTCAGTACTTTCCTAGAGATTTATCATGAGTGCACATCTTCCTCAGGCATGGCCAACTAGTTTTCTTCCCTTGTAATAAATTTGTAGCCATTTCCAGTTGGTTGGGTGGTTGAAACCCTAACCCTAAGTCATCCATAGCTTGTTGCATTCTCTTTGAGGATTCCAAGATGACTAGGGAATATAAGTGGTAGAATTTTTGATTTTGTGTGGGTTTCAAAACTTTCTTTGGTGCCAGGTTGGTTGTTCATGGTGTTTTACTGATAGAGGAGCTAGATTTTGTCTTTTCCTATCCTTGTGTTGTTATGATTGTGTATTGATTCTGAATATATTAATGAGAATGTTATTGAGTTCCAATCTTGCATTTGTGTATGTCTTCTTGTTTCGGTTCTAAGCTCATATATGTTAGTGTCACAAAGTGTATTAGCATATGGTAAACAAAGAGTATTGTGAAGTCATCTCTAAGTTCCTAACAAAGTTAGGATTAAAGTCTTTTAGGTGGGTTTAGTGAGTTTACAACCAAGTAAGAATCTGATGTCCTTGTGTCTGAGGGAGAAGGGTAATAGGCAAAGCACTTATCCTAGATTCAATTGTGTTTGAATTAAGGTATTTAGTTGATGCATGTAATTGGGTGACTCTTTGCCCTAGGTTAAGGTAGTGGTCCATCCTCTAGAGGCATTTCATTGTTGTCAACCACACACACACACATTGAAATGATCAAATTCTTAAATCAGTTGGTAAAGAGTATATTGGCATAACATTTTATGATTCCTTTGAAGAAGTGAATCAAGGGTACACCTGCCTGAGCATTAAGGCTCAAAGTGTAGGAGGATCTCTTTTGATCCTTGTTAATTGGCCCTCTTCCTTGTAGACTTTGGAGTGGTGATAGAGTCAAAGTTATATTAGGTTATCCATCAAAGTATAAATCTACAAGTTGAAGATCAAAGGGAACCCGCAACACAAGCTTCTGACAAAGTGAAACCCATAGATAAAGAATCCCATGTCATATTCAATGGAAGCTTTGTCATAGAACAAGTATCTAAGTAAGAGTTTGAAGAAGATGAAGCCTTTCTTGCATGGCTATACAAGGATGAGTCTCAATACCAATCAATTAAAAAATGTCACTCCACTTCAATCAAAATTCCTTAGAAGTCATACGGACAAGGGGATAAATTGATCACAAAAATGGGATATACTGGAAAAGGACCTCTAGGACTACAAGGTAAGGGTTTTCTATCACCTCTTGATCATCTTGACTGAACAAACAAGAATACAATAGGTCTAGGATATAAGAAGAAGCCTTTCTATCTTAGCAAGAACTCCCCACATGTCTTAGAACAAATTGAACCAATGGAGGAAACAACACAACAATCTGACAGTGATGATTCAAACACTAGTGATGAGCTCAATCCTTATGAATAGTTGCCTATAGAAATAAAAGACCTCCTCAAAGTTGAAGATGATCTGGTAAAAAGAATCAATGTAGTAGAAACAAAAGAACCTACTATAGAACATAAGACAGCTGCACCATAAGAACCAGCTGATCTTAAAGAAAAAAAATAGACAATGAGGAAGGTGGCAGCTATTCTGAGATAGATTCTCATGAGTATGAATTCAAATCAGAATCTAAGGGTAACCCTTCTTGGGGTATCCATCCTAACTTTACACATGTTCTTAGATTTCCTAGAGGTCCAGAATCAGAAGATGAATCCAATGATTATGAATGGGGAGTCATTCCAAAGGAAGATGAGCTTATCATAGAAAAACATATTGATGTTATTCACCAATATGCACCTAAATCCAATGTCAATCTAGAGTGAAATAATGAACTTAATGAATCTGATCCACCGATGGCTGAAGTGGACTCCCACAATGACATTGAGCCTATTCACAAATTGAACATTTTGAGTTGTAATATCACCTTCAAACTCAAGAGTCAAGTTAGGACCAATGATGATAGATCCATATCCGTAAACACTATTTCTCAATCTTTCACCACTTTGACTATCCAACATCCTGAACTTCTTGACCAAACCTCCATAAATCCAAGCCAAGGTATCTATACCTTTTCCAATGACTATGCCCTTGCTTGTTACCTCAATACAGTTGAGCCTATGATGAATTCCATTAGTGAACTGAGTGTTAGCATGATGGAGTCGGATATCAAGTATCTCAGTCAAAAGAATAAGAATAAAAATAAAAAGAAAAGGAGTCTTGAGGGTGAAAACCACTTTGTGGCAATCTCAGAACCTACAAAAGTAAAAATAAAAGATGTATCCAAAGGTGAAAACCTCTTCGAGGTGCCTAAGAATGAGATATTTGATGTCCTTTTGAGTCATTTACACGATATATCTCCAGTTCTAATTGAACCCACTCAATCTATCAACTTAGGAACAACAGAGGAACCACAGTTGAGTCATTTAGCACAATCCTTATTAGAAGAAGAAAACCAAACATTCACTACATTCCTGACAAAAAAGAAGATCAACTTCATGTGGAAATATTAAAATATGTTAGGGTTGGATCCTGATCTTATAATGCACCATTTATCTATAGCTTTAGGAGTCAAACCTGTTAAGAAAAAATTGAGAAAGATGCATCCACATGTTGCACTCTTGGTCAAAGCTAAATTAGAGAAACTACTAAAAGCTAGATTTATCCATGTTATTGATTATGCTGAATGGATCTCAAATATTGTACCTTTATTAAAACCAAACAAGTCTATAAGAGTATGCACAGATTTTAGAGATGTAAACAAAGTATGCCCTAAGGATGATTTTCCACTCCCTAACATTGATATGATAGTGGAAATGACTTCAGGATTCAAAATGTATTCTTTAATGGATGGTTTTTCTGGATATAATCAAATCAACATTGCTCTAGAAGATCAAGAGAAAACTACTTGCACATGTGCGTGGGGTACCTTCTATTGGAATGTCATGCCATTTGGGCTTAAGAATGATGGTGCTACATATTAAAGAGCTATGACATCTATCTTTCATGACATGATGCATCAAACTATGGAGGATTATGTTGATGATACTTTGGCAAAATCTATGATAAGATCTCAACATCTAAATGATTTGAGAAAAATACTAGATCAAATGGAGAAGTTTAGTCTTAGACAAAACCCTAAGAAGTGTGCTTTTGGTGTCACTTCTGGAAAGCTCTTAGGTTACATTGTTTAAAAGAAGGGAATTGAAGTATATCTGGCAAAGGTTAAAGCTATCATGGAGATGCAACCTCCCAAGAATATCAGTCAAATGAGAACATTACAAGGGAGAGTACAATCTATTAGACGCTTCATATCTCAACTAGCTGATATATCACAACCTTTCACAAAGACATTACATAAAGGTGTGACCTTTGCATGGAATGAGGAATGTGAAAAGAACTTTAATCATATCAAAAAATATCTATCAAATCCTCCTATTTTGATGCCTCCTATTCAAGGAAATCCATTAATCTTATATGTCTCCACTACAGATACTTCAATGGGGGCATTGCTAGCACAACGTGATGAGAACAAGAAGGAAAAAGCTATATAATATATCAGTAGAACATTGGTAGCATATGAGAAGAACTATTCAATGAGACACTACATGTTAGCTCATACCACACATTTGGTAGCTAAGATTGATCCACTAAAATACCTACTAAGAAAAGCTGCCCTCACGGGTAGATTAGCTAAATGGGTGATGCTATTAAGTGAATTTGACATTGAATATGTTGAAAGAAAAGCTATCAAAGGACAAGTTATTGTTGATCAACTAGCTGACGCACCTTTGTTTGATGATACACCAATACAAATGGAATTCTCAAATTCATCTATCATGAATCTTTCTTCTAGAGCATGGAAGCTATTCTTTGATGGCTCCTATACATAGAATGGATCTGGAGCAGGCATATTGTTCATCACTCCTCAAGGATACTCAATCTCTAAAGTATTCAAAATCAAGTTTCCTTGCACAAAAAATATTGTTGAATATGAAGCTCTTCTTAATGGCATGAAAATAAAAATTGAATGGACAGTGACAGAACTATACATTCATGGAGATTCACAACTTGTAATACACCAAGTCAATGATGTGTATCAAATGAAAGATGGAAAGCTAATCCCATATAAGAGAATGGTAGATGATTTAAAGAAATATTTCATATTTATCACCTTTGAACAAATTCCTAGAATAGAGAATAAAGTTGTTGATGTTATGGAAATGCTATCTACTTTATTATAGCATCCCAAACATGAGCTATGCCATTAGTTCCTGGTGGAAGCACTATCTTATCCTACATATAATTCCCTCAAAACCCACATGATCTTCATTGTTGTTGGTCATGATTCATCCAGATATAAAAATATTTTCTCTTACCTCCTAGACCAAATCATTCTTGATACCTTCAATAGCCATGAGAAATGATACCTTATCTAAAATGCATCCCGGTATGTCATCATTGGTCATGATCTGTACAAATGAGGTCTAGATGGTACACTCCTTAGATGTTTAGAATGGGAAGAGTCTCAAAGTGCATTAGAGGAAGTCCATGAGGGTATATGTGGATCACATTCCAATGGTTTAACACTAGCTCAAAAACTTATTAGGGTTGGGTACTATTGGCCTAAAATGGAAACAGAGGCTATCAAGTTTGCTAAGAACTGTCAAAAGTGCCAAGTACATGGTAAATTAATTAATGCACTAGGGATAGATCGAATTCTCTTTACTACACAATGGCCTTTTCACGAATGGGAATTTGATCTTATAGGAGCCATACATCCTCATTCTTCTAATGGACATACCCATATCATTACAACTACAAACTATTTCACAAAATGAGTAGAAGCAGTCACTTTGACTTAAGAAACCAGCAAGAAAATTTCCATGTTCATTCTGAAATACATCATATGTCAGTATGGAATCCCACATTCAATAGTCACAGATAATGGTGGACAATTCAAGAACAAAGACTTAGATGATCTATGTGCCAAATTCAAGAATACACAACATTGGTCATCTATCTATTATCCCCAAGGGAATGGACAACCAAAGGCTTCAAAAAAGAATCTATTGAAAATATTGCATCATACAGTTAATAAAATAGGAAGAGACTGGCATCTCATGATCAATCCAACTCTCTGGGCCTACAGAACAAGTATCAGATTGCCCATTGGGGCTACACCATTTTTTTTAGTTTATGGGTCTGAAGCGGTACTGCCTATTGAGGTTGAAATCCCATTACTAAGAATCAGAATGCATGGCCTAGTAACTGATGATGACTACAGAGTGTCTAGGTTACAAGAACTTGAACTACTAGATGAGTGCAAACAAGCAGCGTATGGTCATCTCAGAGTAGATCATAAAAGAATGTCTAGAGGTTACAACAAGAAAGTCAAACATAGAGAATTTTAGGTTGGCGATCTAGTCTTGAGAGAGAATCCTAAAAATTAATCACATGGAGAGCACAAGGGGAAGTTTGAACCCAACTGGCTAGGTCCCTTTTTTATCACTACTACTTTTGGCTCTGGAGCCTATCAACTCTCAACGATTGAAGGAGAACAGATCTGAGAACCAATCAATGTTGTCCATCTGAAGAAATTCTATGCCTAAGGCATTCAGTATTTTAAAATGTCCTGAAAAAAATCTTAAAAATCTGAAAAAGTCCTAAAAAATGATCATCCTGGTGAAAACCTAGCAATAGGTGCCTTGATGTATCACAAAAAAAATAAAAAAATATCAAAAGTACAAAAAAATTGATAAAAATGAAAAATACAAAAAAATGAGAAAAAGAAAAAGTGCCTTGGTGAAAACCTGGAAACAAGCGCCTTGGTAGCAAAAATAGAATCTCTGCCAAGATGGTGAAAACCTGGCAAATGGGTGCCACTTGTTCAAAATGATACATCTATCAGTGCAATCTTGGTCTTTCCTAGTTTTCAGTCTTGCTTTAGTTTGTACATATCTCCCAGTTTGTTTTCGCATTCCTATTTTCAATAAAGTCGGTCTATACACCAGTCAACTCGAACATTTGTATCCTATCAATGTTTCAAACTTGGGGGCAATCGCATTCATATCCTATAGCCTCCAATGTATCTTAGATGTGTCATATCTAGTCACAGTCCTTTGAAGCTTCATCCAAGTCATTCAGTCAGTCTCCTCTCCATAAAGGATTTTGCAATCAAACATCGACAACAAACTGAAAATGATCTTTTCTTCATGCTTTTATCTCCTTGTATGCTTACTGATTCACATTGATATTTTTTCATATTATGTCCTTTCAAGCTCTTCGATGATGACCTTTACAGGATTTAGAGAGTGATGATTGGGGGCATAATTGTTTCTTTGTTTTCTTCTTGTATGTGAAAATCTAACAACTTTGGAAATTCTGGAATGAAATGGTGTCCGTCTATAAGAGCTTCTATCTTGTATTGGATGGTCATGAGTACCTCGACCATTGGCACCTAAAAAATTCAAGGAAGTTTGATCTAACTATTGTTCTTTTTGATTGAATTCATACTCCTACTATGAAACATGATCTTACCTAAGGATGTGAATGATAAAGGGTCACTACAAGTAATTCACACTAGATTTAGAATGATCTCTTGATTGCTTGATGTGTTTGGAACCGCAAGGCATATTCTGGTGATCACGATGTCTATGTTTTGATGCTTATACAAATTGATATATCAAAATGGACATGATATTCAGGTCATCCTGGCATTTGTGCCTTGGTGCTTATATCTAATCTGACATTCTGAAAACAAAATCAATATTCATATGTCCATGGTTGTCTAACCAGTGGGCGTTGTATTGATTCTGGCGCATACAAATTGTGTGTGTGAATTTTGTACCTATTCTATAGACACAACACTTCAGTAAAACATTAGAGGTTAGCAAAAATGAAATTGTGCAATGAATTGAAAGCTAAACTAACCAGGCAATTTATTGCCTTCTAATAGGTGCGAGTATGATGTTCTCTGATTGTTATCAAGATCGGTGACCTTGACGACACCTAAATGAAGGATTTAAAAGAAAAACTGATATGAAATATGAATACAATTAATCTTTTTTTTTTTTATTTTCTATGCAATGATATGATGACAATTGATATGAATCTATGATATGCTAAATGATCTAACAAATGAAAACTAATATGATATGAAAAACTATGCAATATTGATCTCACAAAGCTTGGATTCGCAAAGATGATTCTTCAGTCTCCAATTTGACAGTGTGATTATGCAATTCTTGTGGATTTGAGAGATGCTTTGTGAAGAGCTAAAGCCTTAATTTATAGAAATCCAGGGCTTTGGAGGTGCATGAAAGAAAGCCATAAATCACTCAAATAACTCAGGTTGATTTTTGAGTTATTTTTAAATAAAGGATAATTAAATTCACAAAAACATGCAATTCATGCAAAAATAGCTTTTTAACTCAAATTAGAAGTTTAGATCAACTTTAAAAATCAAAAATGATGTTGAGTTCCAAAAAGTTAATAACTTGCATTGATTTTCTGATTTGGAGTTTAACTGCTCTTTGATTGTGCACATGGATAATTATGAATTAATAAATAAATAAAGTGATTTATTCTCAACTTAACTGATTTTTGAAAAATAAAACAATTGATTTATGGGTTAATCAATCATTTAATCAAACTTTTATTCAAAAATAATATCATCAACTATGACAACTTGCTTTAATTAATTAAATAAGAATTTAATCAATTATTCATAGGATTTTGGATTTATTGTCAAAATTAAATAATACAATTTAGGAATAAATAGAATTAACTTCAATTAAACAATTAAGTGGCAAAATTAAATCTAATTAATTAAATATTGAGAATATTCAATTAATCAAACTTTAGGATAAATAGGATTTATCGCCAAATAATCATTAAATTAAAGATAATTAAGATGATTAGGAATATTACTAGGAATATTCCTTGATGTAGAATTTATGATAATCAATTAGGATTCAATGATGTTTAGATGTGCCTTTGGTTAGGACTTGGATGTCGATTTCATTTGATGTGTCGATATAAGAGGTTAATGAACCTATAGTCCATTTTTGGGGTATTACATTTTGCCCCTTTTTTAATTACTGTGCGAAGCGTAGTGGTTCAAAGATAGTCTGTGTACGATAAAGATATGAAACTGATATGAAAGATATGATGATATTAGGTCCTGAATGACCAAAGATAATGTTAACTATAATAGTAATGAACTGATGATTGTGACAAAGTGTCAAAATGCCTGATTTTGAACCTTACGATTGTGAAGAAGTGAGTGACCGATTCCAGACTCAATTGTCCTTAGAAGAATCACGTAGGTATCACATCTAAACCCTTCAATTAATGAAGAACCAAGGAAATAACACTAATGAACCGATGGTTATGAAAAACTGATACAATTTACAAGATTAGGAGAATACCAGATTGATATGGATCTTGATGAATCTGATATGCCTCGAGTGATGATTGATTTGCCCTGAGCGATGAGGACTTCTGATGAATCAACAACTAGATGTGGTTGTTGTCTTGATTATTGAGGAAAGATATGATTTCAAATTTAGATTACAGACTTTGAATGATGTGCAATACCATGCCCCCTTCGGGATTAAAATTGAAATCTGACAAGAAAAGTTAGTGTTATAATAGTTTAGAAGCATGTTAATTTATTTGAGAAATGGTTAAACATGTTCGAGAATGCATTCTGCATCGTTTGGAGGTCTTGAAGACCAAGTTTGACTAGGTTTGACCATGAGTTGACCATGGGTGACCAAGTTGAAATTTTGATAGTTTGATGTAAGATAATTAGTTAAGTTGAATACTGGATTTCTGTGATGATTGAAGGTTGATTATGCAAGCAGTAGACTATCCTAGGCTCAAAAATTTTAAATCATGATTTTGACATAGTAAATGATCTCAAATTTTGATTTTGATCCCGAAAATGGATTCAGAACATCGAAATTAGCCAGGGGTGCAATTTTTGTGGAAAATGGAGCACTTTTGAAAATTAGGTCAAAAGCTATATAAAGGCCCGAAGGGTCATTTTCAAATCATTTCAACCATTTGACTTTGGAGACGTTGTGGAGCCCTTTGAGCAAGAAAATTGTAGAACAATGAGATCTGAAGGTTCCTATGAGTTTGCATCGATTTGAGCACAGCTGGAGATACCAGAGACCCCAACAGTATGGACATCTTGTAGGTGGACCTCTGTGCCCCTCTGAAAATGCAAATTTTTCATGTTTTATAGCATTTTTAAATTTTTCCATATGCGTTTTTAGTTTTAAATTTTGCATGTTTGAAAACTCATATGAGTCCCATCCTAGACTTGTATGACATTCCATTTGAATTTGCTTTGTCATTTCATTCATAACCCAGTGTCGTATGAAGAGGACTCGTGTGTTGTATGACATTTCATCGGGTCCCTGGAAACTCGTATGATATTGAATCCAGTGTTGTATGACCATGGATTATCGTATGGTCTTTTGTGGAGTGTTGTATGACTTTCAAAGCTAGTTTGGACTATCGTATGAAAAATAGAGGTCTTAAAACTGATATTTAGGGCCAAATTTTGACTTTTCTGATTTCTGATGCTGATATATGACCTTTTGACCTACCTTCTGAAGTACCTCACTGTCCAATTTCTGTACTATTAGCCTATTATTAAACCCACTTTCTGATAGAGTTCCCTATTTTTGTATGATATAGGTCACATATCCAGATGTTCATGTCCAAAATTCATACCTGGTGACCCAAAGATTATGTGTCTTGCTTCCTGACCCTATGAGGGTTCATCTTGCTGCATGTGGGTTTGAGTATTTGATCCATTTACCCGATATTAGGGTAAATCATGGCCTCTTGACTGCACTAATTGAGTGATTCCATTCAGAGACACAAACATTGCATTTACCGACTGGAGAGATGACTGTGACTCCAGAGGATATTTATAGGATACTACACATTCCATTCCATAGCAGTCAGCATCCTGAGTATGTGAGTTTCGGCCAAACTGGTCTTCATGCTTTTAGGCATCTATTCGGGGATGATACATAGTTGACGGGGTCCATTTCCTGGGAGACCCTTGTATAGAGATATGGTCAGATGCACTGTTTAGAGTGCATTATTATTGGGATGATCGGGGAGCTCATCATGCCAGGCTGTCAATAGAATGACTTTCTGATGGGATGGGCTCTAATGGTAGCCCTTCTTATGGCCACTCCTACTAAGCTTGCCTGGGGTCAGTGCCTATTGGCCCACATGTTTTTAGAGATGCACAAGGTCATGTATCAGGATTGCAAGAGCTTCACTTATGGAGCTCTTGTATTATAGATATGGGCATGGGAGCATATCCCAGTGTTGAGACAAGTTTTCCAGACACAGTGGCAGCCACAGGAGCCAGTGACATATATGTATGCTAGTTATGTCACATAGGTCTGCATGGGTCATACTGAGTACTTCTGACAATGCTTAGATGATATGACATTTGTGCATTGGAGACCCTACTTGCAGATAGAGGCCTGGCCCACTGCGAGGGAGCAGTATAGTTTTCTTTTTCAGAGTTAGGTACTCATTGGCCGGTCTCCCACCATTTTGGAGAGATTCTTGATTACTAGAGTGTGGTGTCAGTATGGATGCAAACAGGATGCCCCATAGGAGTATACTACATATGCCCACATTGTTCATGAGATTGGGCTCAGATGGACACAGCGGCTCACCTATTCTTTATGTTCAGAGGGGTACAGTGCTATCATAGGTAGAGACTAGGACTACCATCCATAGGTTGTTGATGCAAGGGTCACAAATGGATACATTACTTGGCTTACAGACCACCCCATGCATAGATTCTTGGATCCCACTGAGTTGATACCCTCCATGGAGGAGGCGATGGATGTTACAGGTGCTCCCAGGGTATAGGGCCTGAGACCGTAGGTAGTGCATCCTACACCACCCAGATAGAGAGCTACGGCTCCACTTTAGAGACCATCAAGACATATGAGGCCGCCTCATCCTTCTACTTCTATAGTAGGTACATCCACAGGTTCACAGAGATGGACTAGGGGTGAGAGGGGTACTTTGGGTAGTGTTGGTTCTGTAGATGATGTCATAGCAGCTGAGTAGTTTGCAGGTGGTGATGGAGATACCTTACAGGTAGATACCACTTTTGATCTAGGAGCTGAGGTTAGATGTCATAAGGTGCATAGAGTAGATACCATTGAGCAATAGCCAGAGCAGCCAGTACAGGACTCAAAGATGCTAGCAGTAGAGGTAGATCCTACTGTTCCTCTCACTTCATCAGAGACTATCAGACATCTCAGAGCTCAGGTCTGGGACTTGAAGGTACAGAGTGCTAGGTGGGAGGAGAGGTTTCTAGAGGTAGATAGGCAATGCATAGAGCTTCGTGCAAAGTTTCAATTAGAGGTTCAAAGATTACAGACAGAGGTGACCCATCAGACCTCACAGGCTTCATACTATGTGTCTACATATTATGCTACTGTCCCTGCTACGCAGAGAGTACCTACTTATTCAGATTACATGGCAGCCTCAAAGGGAGCTAGGGCACTGAGAGTAGAGGCCATACCAGATGCACCACCACCTCCTCCACTAGATACCGAGGAGCATGTTGATAGTTGATTCCTGTTCTCATGTTGTGATATACTCTATTCTTTTTGACCACTGATATACTGTTCTGACTTTGATAGCTCTCTGGAGCTCATTCTTTTGTACATTGTGCCAGTAGTGCACCCCTGACACATTTCGAGTTGATGATATATATGAGATCGATATTTTGGATCATGACTTCATTTTTACTTGTCATGTTTTGATTTTATGATGATATCATGTGATGTGTATGCTATGAGTAGTGTAGAATGTATGTATGGATCAATGAAATGCAATGATTTCTTTTATATGTATGGATGTTATGCAAGTGTATTTGATTATGAAAAGATGTATGTATGTTTTATGCTTATGCACTGGATGTAATGTAATGCAACAAATGGTAATGATATGAGATGTAAATGCAGAGATACACATGATATGTTTTTGCAAGTTGGTGAAGACAAGTACTCAGTCTTATGTCAAAAGGATGTTTAACCTAGGAGGATTATTGCTTGTGGTTCGATGAAGAGACCTTTGAGTGAGACTCAGCTCTCATTGGATATGAAAAATTGTTTAATCTTTGAAGTGTTTCCAAACATTTGTGAGATCATGTAGACATGCAAAATGCAAAGAAACATGCAAAATTAAATGCAACCTAAAACCTAGGACCTAGTTACTGATCATGTGTTGATTTGTTATTATCATTGAACTTTTAGGTAACTAGATAAATCAATACAATGCCCACTAGCTATGAAACCATAGACATATGAATATCGATTTGTATGTGCAAGAATCAATACAACACCCACTGGTCAACAACCATGGATATATGAATATTGATTTTGTTTTTGGAATGTCGGATTAGATATAAGCATCAAGGCACAAATGCCAGGAAGACTTGAATATCATGTCCATTTTGATATAGCAATTTGTATAAGCATCAAAACATAAATGTCATGATGACCAGAATACACCTTGCGTACAAACACATCAAATAGTCAAGAGATTATTCTAAATCCAATGTGAATTACCCATAGTGACCCTTTATCGTTCACATCCTTAGGTAAGATCAATTTTCATAGTAGGGGAAAGAACTCACTCAAAAAGACAATAGTTAGATCAAACTTTCATGAATTTTTTGAGTATCAATGGTCGAGGTACGCATGGCCATCCAATTCAAGATAGAGGCTCTTACAGTCGGACACCATTTCAATCCAAAATTTCCAAAGCTGTTAGATTTTCACATATAAGAAGAAGACAAAGAAAAGATTATGCTCCCAGTCATCACTCTCTAAATCTGGTAAAGGACATCATCGAAGAGCTCAAAAGGACATAATATGCAAACATCTCAATGTGAATTAGTAAGCATACAAGGAGATAAAAGCATGTAAAAAAAAACACAGATTGTTTTCAGTTTGAGTTTGATGTTTATTGCGTTGTTGTAGATGCAAAATCCTTTCTGGAGACAAGACTAATTGATTGACTCACATGAAGCTTCAAAGGACTCGGACTGGATATGATATGTCTAAGATATACTAGAGACCATAGGATTTGACGTTGATTGCCCCCAAGTGTTAAAAATTGAAAGGATACAGATGCTGGAGTGGATTGGTGTACAGATCGACTTATTGAAAATAGGAACACGGAAACAAACCAGGAGATATGTACAAACTAAAGCAAGATTGAAAGCTAGGAAAGACCAAGGTTGCACTGATAGATGGAGTGTTTTGAAACAAGTGGCACCCATTTGTTGGGTTTTCACCATCTTGGCAGAGATTCTATTTTTGCTACCAAGGTGCCTGTTTCCAGGTTTTCACCAAGGCACTTTTTTCTTTTTCTCATTCTTTTGTATTTTTTTGTACTTTTGATATATTTTACTTTTTTTGTGAATCATCAAGGTGCCCATTGCTAGGTTTTCACCAAGATGTTCATTTTTTTAGGACTTTTTCCAATTTTTAAGATTTTTTCAGGACATTTTACCATAGACTGAATGCCTTAGGCGTAGAGTTTCTTCAGATGTAGAATGTTCATTGGTTCTCAAATTTGTTCTCCTTCAGTCGTTGAGAGTTGATAGGCACTAGAGCCAAAAGTAGCAGTGATAACAAAGGGACCCAGCCAGTTGGGTTCAAACTTCCCCTTGCATTCTTGATGTGATTGATTTTTAGGATTTTCTCTCAAGACTAGATCACCAACCTGAAATTCTCTGTCTGACTTTCTTGTTGTAGCCTCTAGACATTCTCTTCTGATATACTTTGAAATGATCATACACTGCTTGTCTGCACTCATCTAGTAGTTCAAGTTCTTGCAACCTAGACACTCTGTAGTCATCATTAGTTACTACACCATGCATTTTGATTCTTAGTGATGGGATTTCAACCTCAATAGGCAGTACCACTTCAGACCCATAAACTAAAGCAAAAGGTGTAGCCCTAGTAGGTGTTCTGATACTTGTTCTGTAGGCCTAGAGAGCTTGATTGATCATGAGATGCCAGTCTCTTCCTATTTTATTAACAGTTTGATGCAAGATTTTCAATAGATTCTTATTAGATGCCTATGCTTGTCCATTCCCTTGAGGATAGTAGATAGAAGACCAATGTTGTGTGATCTTGAATTTGGCACATAGATCATCTAGGTCTTTGTTCTTGAATTGTCCAGCATTATCTATGATTATGGAATGCGGTATCCCATATCTGCATATGATATAGTTCAATATGAACATAGATATTTGCTTTCTAGTTGCTTGTGTCAAAGGGACTACTTCTACCCATTTTGTAAAATAATCTATAGCCATGATTATATGGGTATGTCCATTAGAAGAATGAGGATGAATCATCCCAATAAGATCAAATGCCCATTGATGGAAAGGCCATTGTGTTGTAAAGGGGATTAGATCTCTCCCTGGAGCATGAATTAGGTTGCCATGTACTTGACACTTTTGACAATTCTTAGAAAATTTGATAGCATCTTTCTCCATCTCAGGCCAATAGTACCCAGCCCTAATAATTTTTTGAGCTAGTGTTAAACCGTTCGAGTGTGACCCACAAATACCATCATGGAGTTCCTTTAACACATGTTGAGACTCTTCTTGTTCTAAACATCTAAGTAGTGTACCATCTAGACCTCATTTGTATAGATCATGACCAATGATGACATATCGGGAGGCATTATGGATAAGGTATCTCTTTTCATGGAGGTTGAAGGTATTGGGAATGATTTGGTCTTGGAGATAGGAAAATAGGTTTTTGTATCTGGATGAATCATGACCTACAATAGTGCAAATCATGCAGGTTTCAGGGAAATCGTATGCAGGATAGGATAGTGCTTCCACCAGGAACTCATAGCGTAGCTAATGTTCAGGCTACTATAAGAGAGTAGATAATGTTGCCATTGCATCGGCAACCTTGTTCTTCGTTCTAGGAATTTGCTCAAATGTGATAGATAGAAAATACTTCCTTAGATCATCTACCATTCTTTTGTAAGGAATGAGCTTTTCATCTTTAGTTTGGTACACATCATTGACTTGATGAATAACAAGTTGAGAGTCTCCATGAATGTGTAGCTCTGTCACTCTCCATTCAATTGCTATTTTCATACCATTCAAAAGGGCTTCATATTTAGAAATATTATTTGTGCAAGGAAACTTTAATCGGAATGCTTTTGGGATTGAGTATCCTTGAGGCGTTATGAACAATATGCCTGCTCCAGATCCATTCTATGTATAGGAGCCATCAAAGAATAATTTCCATTCTCTAGAAGAAAGATGCATGATAGAGGAATCTAGAAATTCCATTTGTAGTGGTGTGTCATCAAACAATGGTGCTTCAGCCAATTGATCAGCAATGACCTATCCTTTTATGGCTTTTCTCTTAACATACTCAATGTCAAATTCACTCAATAGCATGACCCATTTAGCTAATCTACCCGTGAGGGAAACTTTGCTTAGTAGGTATTTTAGTGGATCAATCTTGGCTACCAATTGAGTGGTATGAGCTAACATGTAGTGTCTTAGTTTCTATGATGCAAAGATCATAGCTAGACAAGCTTTCTCAATCATTGAATAGTTCTTTTCATATGCCACCAATGTTCTACTGATGTAGTATATAGCCCTTTCCTTTTTGTCTTCATCATGTTGTGCTAGCAATGCCCCTAATGATGTATCTATTGTGGAGACATATAAGATCAATGGCTTCCCATGAATAGGAGGCATCAAGATAGGAGGATTAGATAGATACTTCTTGATATGATTGAAGTTCTATGCACATTCTTTGTTCCATGCAAAGGTCACACCTTTATGTAATATTTTTGTAAACAGCTGGGATATGTCTGCTAGCTATGATATGAATCCTCTGATAGATTGAACTCTTCCTTGCAATGTCCTCATCTGACTGATATTCTTAGGGGGTTGCATCTCCATTATAGCCTTTACATTAGCTGGATCAACCTCAATGCCCTTCTTTGAAATGATGTATCCTAAGAGCTTTCCAGAAGTGACACCAAAAGCACACTTCTTAGGATTTAGTCAGAGACTAAAATTTTCCATTCTGTCTAGGATCATGCTCAAGTCCTTTAGATGTTTAGTTCTGATCATAGATTTTGCTAATGTGTCATCAACATAATCTTCCATGGTTCAATGCATCATGTCATGGAAAATAGATGTCATTGCTCTTTGATATGTAGCACCAGCATTTTTAAGCCCAAATGGCATGACATTCCAACAAAAGGTACCCCATGTACATGTGAAAGCAGTTTTCTCTTGATCTTCTAGATCAATTTTTATTTGGTTATATCTAGAGAAACCATCCATTAGGAATACATCTCGAAACCTGCAGTCATGTCCACTATCATATCAATGTTAGGTAGTGGAAAATCATCCTTAGGGAATGCTCTATTCACATCTCTAAAGTCTGTGCACACTCTGATTAAACCATCTGGTATAGAAACATGTACAATATTAGAGATCCACTCTACATAGTCAATAACTTAGATGAACCTAGCTTTTAGGAGCTTCTCTAATTCAGCTTTTACCAAGAGTGCAACATGAGGATGCATCTTTCACAATTTTTGCTTGACAGGTTTTACATTAGGAGCTATAGATAAATGGTGCATGATAAGATTAGGATCCAATCCTGGCATATCTAAATATTTCCATGCAAAGTTGATCTTCTTCTCTATGAGGAATGTTGTAAATTTTTGCTTCTCTTCTTCTGATAATGATTGTGCTACATGTACCAATTGTGGTTCTTCTGGTGTACCCAAATTGATGGATTGAGTGGGCTTAATTAGAACTGGGAATCTATCATATAAATGACTTAGAAGGACATCAAATATCTCATCCTTAGGCACCTCGGAGAGGTTTTCACCTTCAGATACATCTTTTATTTTTACTTTTGTAGGTTCTGAGACTACCACAAAGTGGTTTTCACCCTCATAACTCCTTTTCTTTTTATTCTTATTCTTATTTTTCTGACTAAGATATTTGATTTTTGACTCGGTCATGCTGACGCTCGGTTCATTGAGGGAAGTCCTCATAGGCTCAACTGCATTTAGGTAGGAAGCAAGGGCATAGTCATTTGGGAAGGTATAAATACCATGGCTCAGATTTATGGAGGTTTGATCAATAAGGTTTGGATATTGGATGGTCAAAGTGGGGAAAGATTGGGAGATAGTGTTTACAGATATGGATCTATCATCATTGGTCCTAACCTGATGCTTGAGTTCAAAGGTGATATTACAACTTAAGACATTCAATTCATGAATAGGCTCAATGTCATTGTGGGAATCCAATTCAGCCATAGGTGGATCATACTCGATAGGTTCATCATTTCGCTCTAGACTTACATTGGGATTAGGTTCATATTGGTGAATAACATCAACATGTTTCTTGGTGATAAGCTCATCTGGTTCTGGAATGAATCCCCATTCATAGTCATTAGATTCATCTTCTAATTCAGGATCTCTAGGAAATCTTAGAACATGAGTAAAGTCAAGGTGAATACCCCAAGAAGGGTTACCCTCAAATTCTGATTTGAATTCATACTCATGGGAATCTATCTTAGAATCACTACCACCTCCCTCTTGATTGTTTTCAAGATTAGCTGGTTCTTGTGTTGCAACTATCTCTTGATTAATAGTAGGTTCTTGTGTTTCTACTACACTAATTCTTTTGATTGGATCATCTTTATCATCAAGAAGGTCTTTGATCTCCTTAGGAAATTTTTTATAGGGGATGAGTTCTGAGCTGTCTGAATTACTATCTGATGGTTCTATCTCTTCTTTCTTAAGAAGAGGTTCTCTTGGTGTGATCTGCTTTATGACATGAGAACAATTACCTTTGAGGTGATAGGGTTTCTTTTTAAAGCCTAAGCCAAGTTTGTCTTTATTTTCTCTACCAGTATGTGGGAGAAGTGCCACAAGACCTTTTCCTCTGACTCCTAGAGGTCCTTGACCTAGATATCCCATCTTAGCTATCAATTTATTTCCTAGACTGTATGACTTAGAAGGGATCTGTGGTGCTGTAGAGTCACTAGTTTGAACATTATGGGATTCAAGTTCATCTTTGTATAGCCATACGAGCACAGCTTCATTTTCTTCAAATTCTTGCCTGGAGACTTGTTCTGCTACAAAATTATTTTTATATACTGCAAAGGGTTCTTTAGAGGCTAGTTTGGATTGTTTCAAAGATTTCCCATAAAACTTAGGCGAGATAGGGAGAGATGTCAAAGATAAGACTGGCTTGATAGTATATTCTCCCATACTATTTTATTTGATATTAACCTCTTTTGCAAGATCTTCCATTTTAGATGTGGATGCTTCTTTAGTTGGTTCAATGGAAGATTCTCTGTTATTAGGCACAAGCTTATCTGCACTTTCCTTCAAGGTATTGCAAGTTGTATTTAGATCCGTAGGGATAGTAACCTCTACTCCTTCATAAGGAAACTTCAAACATTGATGGTATGTAGAAGGAATAGCTTGCATTTCATGTATCCATGGCCTCCCTAGGAGGATGTTGTAGGCCAATAGTAGATCAAGCACTTGATAGGTGGTATCTTTGATAACTGGACCCACCCGGATGGGTAAGACAATGGTGCCTTTAGAAGATCTTTCTTGTTCATCATAGGCTTTTATGGTTATCTTCTTTCGAGGATCAATAGCCAATTTTGAAAATCCCAATGGTGTGATCAAGCTGTAAGAACAAATGTTTAGGCCAGCACCCCCATTTATCAACACACGTTTGACTCTACAGTTCTGGATCAAGACTTCTATATGCAAAGGCTGATTATGTGGGTGACTCAAGGAGTTGTCATCTTCCTCTAAAAAGGAGATATATTGCAGAGATGTAAGATGTCCAACCATAGTCTAGAACCTATCTAAATCAAGGTCATCAGGAACATTGGAATTGACCAAAGCTTTGTCTAGTATGGCTTTGTGAGCTGGAGATATTTGAAGCAACTCAAACATGGAGATTTTGGAATTAGTGTGCTAGAGTTGTTGAACAATGCTATAAGATGTAGGCCTTGTATCCTTTGGATTGGAAGATTTGGAAGTAGCCTTTTGTTTAGAAGTAGATGAAAGATTGAAGGGAACCTTAGGGACATTTGATGAATCTGGGATTTGTCCTTTCAGATGTGCTTGGGCTTGTGATCGAGTAACTGCATTGGTGGATTGATTTTGTCTATCTCTTCTTACAATTGTGATGACATTGCAACTTTCAGAGAGACATGGTTCAACCATATTGATGATAGCATTATTTCTAGGGTAGGCATAGTTGACTTTTGCCCCCATATTAGGCTGAGAAGTTGAAACTCCTTGACCATGTTGTAGAAATGGTTTGGTAAATGCCGTATGATCATTATTTCTCTTAGGATTGTCAATTGTGATTTCTCCACTATCGATCAGATCTTGAATGGTGTGTTTCAACCAGAAGCGGTTATTCATTTTGTGACCTTTACCTCGATGGACATCACAGAATTCATTTTCTCTCCACCATTTTGGCTTAGGCTCATAATCAGGTGGTCAGATTTCTGACAAAGAGATGATGTTATTAGCCAGTAGAGTTTTCATAGCTGATTCTAAAGATTCTCCAAGAGGAGTGAACTTTCGATGTTTATCCCAAGATTTGTATTCTGGCTTCTTTTGAAATGGTTCAGATGACTTTTGTTCTGAAGCTTTAATGGCTTGGGAACCAAGAGTTAGGTTGTAGGCTAGTGCCTTTGATGGGGCATGGATAGTGTCCACAACAACATCTATGACGATGCCTTTATTCTTGTTCCAGTTTTTGTTCTTGTCTTTAGAACTAGATCCTGATTCATACTTGTCTTTTTGAAGTGTGATTTCTCCTTTTTTCACAAGAACTTTTTTTATTTTAATAGCATTATCCAACATCTTATCAAAAGATGTATGATCTTGCATTTGTAGAGGATAATTGATTTCTAGAACTAGGTTATTGATGAAGATTTCTAGTTTTTCTATTTCTAGAATAGGTCTGGCATATAGAGAAAACTTCTTTTTCCATCTCTTGAGAAATGTTAGGAATGGTTCCCTTGGATATTGCTTGAGATTACAGATATCAATCATGGTGACTGGATGTTGAATATTGTAGGAGTATTTTTGATAAAACAATTTGACCAACTCCTCAAAAGTTTTGATAGTAGGTGGCAACCTAGAAAACCAATGAATGGATGCTCCCCCCAAAGATCTAGGAAAGAGGTGCATGAGATAGGTCGGTTCATGCATGAACTCCATGGATTGTGTAGAAAACTCTCTAATGTGATCTTGAGGATCAGAGTGTCCATCATATTTATCATACCTTGGTATCTCCACTCTTTTTGGGAATGGGGGCATGTACAAGTCTTTGTCAAAAGGGAAAGGACAGGACCTCCATGGAGAATTCCTTGGGTTCCTTCTCTTTCTTGAGATTGTTAAGTTCAACTTGCATAGCATGCATCTATTTCATCATAGCTGTGAGTGGAGTTTCTTCCTCATGCGTAATGATATCTTCAACATTAAAGTTGGGAGGAAGTTTAGCTTCTTGATGAGCTAATTGTAAAAAGTATGCCTCTCTATCTTCTTTCAAAAAATGCTTCATCATTCGTTTGAAGTTATCATCATTTTGATATTGAGCAATTTCTTCAGGTGTGGGTTCCTGATCTGCACCATGTTGAGATTGAGCTCTCTGAGAGCCAAATTTTGTCCCTGCTTGAGACATGGTAGGAGTTTGTGGACTCCTTGGAATAGATTGATGTGGGGTTTGTTGGGTACCTCCGTGAGTTGATGGAGGAGGAATGTAACCAGTTTTTAATCGATAGTTGCCAAGACCGTCATCTTCGTAAAGACTAGAATTGATGAGTTGCTCAAGAGTTGGACCCCTGGTAGTAGTTATAGGTAAGGTCTGGGATGCTTCTACAGATTTCTTGTGTGAGGAAGCTCTATTTTCCACCATCAACTTTGAGTGAAACAAAGAATAAGATCCAGATGACTAAGGAATGAATTGAATCAAGATGATCAAATGATGCAACCTTGTCAAGGTTTGATTGATTTGAAGATTTGATTAGATGTGGGTGAAGGATATTGTGCCCTGGATGTATGGGTAGGTTCCCAAAAGATAGCGGACAAGATATCACAACACTTAGTCATTTTGATGATTGATTGAAGATTGATAGTTATGACAAGGTTTTGACACAAGATGATAAAGACTCAAATTGATTAAATAGAAGGCTGGATCAGATTCAAAAGGCCACTTTAGGAAAATGATAGGATTCTCAATAGTTACTACTCTATTCCTGACATAGTGATTTATTTGATAGATTATGGAAATAGGCTGAAAAAGTTAAATATCTGGCAATTTTGACAATTTTTTGACAACTTTCAAAATTTTCCCAAACAACACTCTACAGACTTGTACGACAGTGGGTCTGCTATGAAATGACAGTTGAAAAGCTCATATGATAGTTGAAAAACTTGTATGACAGTGGGTGTGATATGAAATGATAGTTGAAAAACTCACACGACAGTTGCTAGCAGGATTTGACTTTTTGAATTTGACTGGCAGGAAGACTCGTACGACACTGGGTTCTCTACAATACGACAGATGGGCAGTAATGAAATGACACTTGATAGAAACTCGTATGACTTTCTAACCTCCTAAGATGACTTTTGACTCCAGAAAAGAATTTTTCTTCAGATTTTGCAAATTTTGAGTTTTCAGATTCAGATTGTTTACAAATTTTAATGTCTAGATTTGAGGATTGTAATAGATTTTTCCATTTTTAGTAACTAGATAGATAAACAAGCACGCAAAATAGCAAGCAAGTGGTTTCAAGCATGTCTGAAAACAATGAACAAGGGAAAAAGCAACCTTGCACATGAACAATCAAGTGACTTATTCATTCTAATCCTCAGAAGCGCTAATTGTGTATGTTCCAAAAATGTTTTGCAATAACGCACATATACCCTAGAAAATGAAAATTTGGCCTCACTAGGGTTTTTAGTAATGGCTTGAATCTGCAACTTTTATGATCCAAAGGGGTGAAATGTAATCTTGGCGCACCATGGTTTTGACACAGTCTGAGAACTTAATCTTCAGGATCTGCTAGGGAGATCTGACAACCCAACAATGAACCACACCTATGGAGATTTCTTCCAACAAGACATTTATATAGCGGTTGTCACTACCATGGCGAAAATGGCTATTACCGCTTGAGGTTCTGTCAATGCAGTTTGCCCTATGAAGGGAGTGTTTGCTATGGTTAACCCTCTCTAAAAGGTGACTCACAATAGTATACCATAAGGGGACTTGGCTCCAGATCCAAGGGTTTGACACCTTTTCACTTTTAACCCAGATAAAGTAGGTAGATAAATCTGACACGCTAAGATGAAGATTATCTCACCAAGGTCTATGATATCAACCCCACGTGATCTATCAACCTCTCCAGAGAGAGAATGTATCAATCAATAAGGGAAGATGCATGGACCAAGTAGAATGTGAGATGCACTAAGTATCCTCCCTACCTACAAGGATTCCATTGTCAAGAAGGATTTCACTGGGAATCCAATCTCTCAAGAACCACAAATAGTGTTCATAGGGCCTAATTACTATGTTTTCATAGATATATCAGAAAAAAAATCTATCCAAAAGCATTCAAAGGCACAAAAGGTGGTACACTTAATGCTCTAAATAAACATGAGGTGAGTCCACAAAGTGGTGCATTTAACTCCTCACACAAATTTAAAAGCAAGTCCACACCCTAGAATACTAATGAGATCCAAAAAGCACAAAATGGGAAAGAACTGGTAGAACAATTAACGCTCTTTCTAAGTAAACCCCTCCCTTGAATATGGCGCTGACCTTGCAACCATGGGGTGAAAATGAGGGGCGAGTAAGAATAAGCGAGTCCAATATCCCAATTTCACTACTAAGATCAATAAAAAATATCCTAAGACTGCTTATCAATACTTAAGGTGTTACAACCTAGTATCCAATTATGCAAATTTGAAGAAAAGCATGCAAAGAAAGCACTCAAGCCAAACACATGAGAGATTCGTTTTAGGATCCAAATTAAAATGTTATCAAATTAAGGAGAATACCTAGAATCCTCACAACATGCTTAGTAGATGTTTACCTATTTTTAGCAATTCTTGCACTTTTTCCAATCAAAACCAGTAGGAGTCAATAAAAAATAGAGAATTTCAATTGTTAAGATTAGCCGTTAGTCAAAATTTGAAAACCAAATATGACAAACTGCCATGAAAAATGAAATGATAGTTGAAACCTAATGCCAAAACTTG
Organism: Chamaecyparis obtusa; assembly: GCA_027943335.1. Taxonomy (NCBI): domain Eukaryota; kingdom Viridiplantae; phylum Streptophyta; class Pinopsida; order Cupressales; family Cupressaceae; genus Chamaecyparis; species Chamaecyparis obtusa. Next base: position 651,161 of record BSBK01003288.1, read on the forward strand.
TACGACAATGGGTCTATTACCAGACGATAGTCTGACACTTGTACAACAGTGGGTATGCTCCCAGACGTCAGTCTAGAAACTCGTACGACACTGGGTGTATGATGAAATGACAGTTGAACTTCCATATGACAGTGTGTATAGCCTGGCATGATTCTTGATCCAATTGAATGTTGTATGATAGTGGGTACAGTGTGAAATGATTTTTGTCAGAAACTCGTATGAAGATTATACGAACAAAAAAATAAAAATCATAGTTTTGCATAGAAACCAAGGAGAAAAAGATAGAAATTGATAGAATTGAATTGGAAACCCATTTCAGGGCCCCACGGTGGGTGCCAAAAATGTGTGTGTGAATTTTGTACCTATTTTGTAGACACAACACTTCAGTAAAATATTAGAGGTTAGCAAAAATGAAATCGTGCAATGAATTGAAAGCTAAACTAACCAGGCAATTTACTACCTTCTAATAAGTGTGAGTATGATGTTCTCAGATTGTTATCGAGATCAGTGACCTTGACGACACCTAAACGAAGGATTTAAATGCAAAACTGATATGAAATATGAATACAATTAATCTTTTTTTTTTTATATTTTCTATGCAATGATATGATGACAATTGATATGAATCTATGATATGCTAAATGATCTAACAAATGAAAACTAATATGATATGAAAAACTATGCAATATTGATCTCACAAAGCTTGGATTTGCAAAGATGATTCTTTAGTCTCCAATTCGACAGCATGATTATGCAATTCTTATGGATTTGAGAGATGCTTTGTGAAGAGCTAAAGCCTTAATTTATAGAAATCCAGGGCTTTGGAGGTGCATGAAAGAAAGCCATAAATCACTCAAATAACTCAGGTTGATTTTTGAGTTATTTTTAAATAAAGGATAATTTAATTCACAAAAACATGCAAATCATGCAAAAATAGCTTTTTAACTCAAATTAGAAGTTTAGATCAACTTTAAAACTCAAAAATGATGTTGAGTTCCAAAAATTTAATAACTTGCATTGATTTTCTGATTTGGAGTTTAACTGCTCTTTGATTGTGCACATGGATAATTATGAATTAATAAATAAATAAAGTGATTTATTCTCAACTTAACTGATTTTTGAAAAATAAAACAATTGATTTATGGGTTAATCAATCATTTAATCAAACTTTTATTCAAAAATAATATCATCAAATATGACAACTTGCTTTAATTAATTAAATAAGAATTTAATTAATTATTCATAGGATTTTGGATTTATTGTCAAAATTAAATAATACAATTTAGGAATAAATAGAATTAACTTCAATTAAACAATTAAGTGGCAAAATTAAATCTAATTAATTAAATATTGAGAATATTCAATTAATCAAACTTTAGGATAAATAGGATTTATTGCCAAATAATCATTAAATTAAAGATAATTAAGATGATTAGGAATATTACTAGGAATATTCCCTAATGCAGAATTTATGATAATCAATTAGGATTCAATGATGTTCAGATGTGCCTTTGGTTAGGACTTAGATGTCGATTTCATTCGATGTGTCGATATAAGAGGTTAATGAAGCTATAGCCCATTTTTGGGGTATTACACAAATCAATATTCATATGTCTATAGTTTCATAACTAGTGGACATTGAATTGATTTATTCGGTTACCTAAAAACTTCAATGATGAAAACAAATCGACACATGATCAGTGACTAGGTCCTAGGTCTTAGGTTTGCATTTCCTTCTGCATGTCATTTCGCAATTTGCATAATTGCATGATCTCACAAATTGCTGAATACACCTAAAATGATTACACAATTCTTCAAACCTAAACTTAAACTTGACATGAAGAGCTGAATCTAACACAAAGGTTTCCTCATAGAACTACAAACAGTCACCATCCTGGGTTAAACATCCTTTATTACATAAGACTGAGTACTTGTCTTCATCAATACCTACAAAACATATCATGTGTATCATTGCATTTACATTACATTTCATGTTCATTCCATCTATTGCATTGCATCCATGTGCATTTACATTGCATACATGTGCATAATTATAATCATATATTTCCATACATTTTCCATAATCTTTGCATAAATCCATACATTTGAAAGAAATCATTGCATTGCATAAATCCATACATATATTCTACATCACTCATAGCATTTACATCACATGATATCATCATAAACCAAAACATGAGATGTACAAATGAAGTCATAACAAAAATCTTGATCTCATATATATCATATAACTCGAAATAGTCAAGGGTGCACTACTGGCATAAAGTACAAAAGAATGAGCTCATGTGAGCTATCAAAAGTCAGATCAGTATATATTGACAAAATGGAAAAAATATTAGAATATCTAGACAGATCAACTGTCTACCCGATCCTCTGCATCTGGTGGAGGAGGTGGTGGTGCATCAGGCACTGCCTCGACTAGGGGTACCCTAGCTCCCTCAGAAGCTATCATATATTGGGAATATGTCGGTACTCTCTTACCAACAGGAACAACAACATAATAAGTAGAAACATAGTAGGCAGCTTGAGAGGTCTGATGTGTCACCTCTACCTATAATCTCTTGTTCTCCTCTCAGAGTTTTGATTGTTGTCTATCAGCCTCTGTGAAACACTCGTCAAAATGAGCACTCTATACTCTTAGGTCGCTCGCCTATAATCTCAAGTGCCTAATCATCTCCTAAGAGGTTTGTGCTACATGTGAATATACATCTACTACGAGCATCTCTGTATCTCTAGTTGGCTGATTAGTAGCCTCCGCTCTCTGCACCTTATGTCATCTCACCTCAGCACCAAGATCAAAATTTGTATCATCTTGTGTAGGATTAGGACCAGCACCTACTTACTGCTCAGCACCGAGTACCTCATCTGTACTACCCACACTACCTAAAGTACCACTCTCCCCTCTAGTAGATCTTCTCTATAAAATTGTAGGCCTACCTACTGTAGAGCTAGTAGGACAAGGTGGTCTCATCTGACTAGATGGTCTCTACGGTGTCACCATTGCTCTCGACCTTGGAGGTGTAGGCTAGGGCATCAGAATCTATGCATCTCAGCATCTCTTCCCTCAACCCATAGGAGCACTTGTCACATCCATAGCCTCCTCCATCAAAGGTATCAAATTTGTCGAATCTAAAAATATATATAGGATGCTCGGTGAGCCAAGCAATGTATCCATCTGTAACTCTAGAATCTATGACGTCTGAACGGTAGTCCCAGTCTCTATCGACATAGCTACTATACTCCTATGTACAAAGAGCATAAGGAAATTGAGGGCCCCATCCTAATCCAAGATCTCTAACTATCCATGCATAAGCAGCATGATCCTATGGTGCATCCTGAATGATGCCATACTACCACCACACTCTGGTAATGATAAAATGCTCAAGCACTATGGTAGACCGCCCAATCAGCACTCGACTATGGAAAAAGTGATTAAACTTCTCTCGAGCAGTAGGCTAGGCCTCTATCTAAAGATATGGATGCCAAATCACAAATGTACTATCATCAAGGGAACGTCTCCAATACTCAACATGGCCCATGTGCACCTAGGTGACATCTCCTGAATATATATAAATCACTAGCTCCTGTGGTTGGTGCTGACTCTGGCATACTAGTCTACATACTGGGATATGGTCCCAGGCCCAAATATGAAGTACTAAAGCACCAGAAGCAAAGGACTATCTCTCTGAATACACAATCACGTGCATCTCAGAGAACATGTGAGCTAGCATACACTGACCTAAACCCAACTCAGATGGAGTGGCCATCAAATGTGCAACCATCAGGGCCCAGCCCATCAAGAGACTATTCTGCTGATGGTCAGACATAATAATACCTCCTATCATGCCAACTATAATACACTCTAATCTATGGGTTTGTCCATAGCGCTGAACTAGAGTCTTCCGAGATATAGAACCGGTAAGGTGTGTATCATCTCCAAACAATTGTCTGAAAGCATGTAATCTAGAGTTCCTCGAATTCACATAATCAGGGCATGGACAGTGGAATGGAATACGAAGTATCTGATAGACATCCTCTAGTGTAGCTGTGATCTCTCCTATAGGGAGGTGGAAGATCTAAGTCTCTAAGTGAAATCTCTCAATCAATGCAGTCAAAAGTCTATGGTTCAGCCTAATCTCGGGCAACCGAATAAGATACTCAAATCCACATGTAGCAAGATGTACCCTCATCGGGTCGGGTAGTGAAACACATAACCTCTGAGTCACCGGGTGTGATATACGCACATGGACATCAAGATAGACAACCTACACAACATAGAAATAGGAATCCTATCAGTAACTTGGTTGAAAAATAGGCTAAAAGTATAGAAATTGAAAAGTTGACTATCTCAGAAGGTACATTAAATGCTTAGGAAATAGCCTAAGAAATCAGATAATTCAAAATTTTGACCTAAAAAGGTGTTTTGAGCTCACTGTTTTCCATATAACAATATAGACTGGCATCAAAACTCGTACAAGTTTCAGTAGCTTATCATACGACAAACCATGGATATACGACAATATATGTCTTCCCGTATGACATATGAGGGACCTGATGAAATGTTGTACGACTCCTAGGTCCCTCTCATACAAGTTTCTATTGGTTCTGGGATGACACTCTAAATGAAAGTGAAAAGTCATACGAGTCCCAGTGGACAGTCGTACGAGTTTCCATGCATGCAAAAATTATAAAATTCTAACGTAGGAAAAAGTCCTAAAAATGCTAAAAACATGCAAAAATGGAATTTACAAAGAGGCACAGAGGTTCATTTACTGGATGCCCATACTACGAAGGTCACTGATGTCTCCGATTGTGCTCAAAATGGTGGGAAGAGATAGGTACCTTCATCTCGACCATTTTTTTCACTCAGAGGGCTCCACAAAGGTTTCAAAAGTCAAATGTTAATAATGAATTAAAAATTACCCTTTTGGCCCTTATAGAGCTTTTGACCTAATTTTCAAAAGTGCTCCATTTTTCATGAAAATTGCACCCCTAGCTAATTTCGACATTCTGAACCCATTTTCAAGATCAAAATCGAAATCTGAGATCATTTATATTGTCAAAATAGTGATTTAAAATTTTTGGACCCAGGATGACCGACTGCTTGCATAATCAACCTTCAATCATCACAGAAATCCAAAATTCAACTTAACTGATTATCTCACATCAAACTATCAAAATTTCAACTTGGTCAACCATGGTCAACTCATGGTCAAACCTAGTCAAACTTGGTCTCCAAGACCTCCAAATGATGTAGAACATGTTCTCGAATGTGTATAACCACTTCTCAAATCAATTAACATGCTTCCAAAACCATTCACTGCTGACTTCTCTTGTCAGATTTTGATTTTCATCCCGAAGGGGGCATGGTATTACACATCATTCAAATCTCTAAATCAATTTTGTCAATCAAATCTTTCCTCAGTAATCAAGACAACAACCATGTCTACTTGCTGATTCATCAAAAGACCTCATCGCTTGGGGCACATCACTTGGGGCATATTAGATTTATCGAGATCCATATCAATTTGGTATCCTAATCAATCTTGTAAACTATATCAACTTTTCGTAACCATTGGTTCATTAGTGTTATTTCCTTAGTTCTTCGTAATTGAAGGGTTTAGATGTGATACCATTTCGATTCCTTTGGACAATCAGGTTAGGAATTAGGTCACTCACTTCTTCATAATCATAAGGTTCAGAATCAGACATTTTGATACTTTTTTGTAATCACCAGTTCATTGTTGCTATAGTTAACATCATCACGATTCTTGGTCAACCATGACTTGAATCATCTTTTTCCAATCTTTCAATCAGTTTCTATCTCGGAATCAGTTAATCTTTCAAATCAGTTTCATACATAAAAAATAGACTAATCTTTGAACCACTGTGCTTTGCACAGTAATTCAAAGAGGGGCAAAATGTAATACCCCAAAAATGGGCTATAGGTTCATTAACTTCCACATCAATAATTCGAATGGAATTGACATCGAAGTCCTAACCTTAGGCACATCTACACATCAAATCATCAAAATCTAATTGATTATCTTAATTCTGCATCAGAGAATATTCCTTGAGTATTCCTATTTTATCTTAATTATCTTTGATTTAATAATTATTTGGAGATAAATCCTATTTATCCTAAAGTTTGATTAATTGAATATTTTGAATATTTAATTAATCAGATTTAATTCTACCACTTAATTATTTAATTAGATTTAATTAAATTTATTCCTAAATTGTATTATTTAATTTTGACAATAAATCAAAAAACTCATGAGTAATTGATTAAATTCTTATTTAATTAATTAATGTCAGTTGTCAATATTTAATAATATAGTTTTTGAATAAAAGTTTGATTAAATAATTGATTAACCCATAAATCAATTGTTTTAATTCAAAAATCAGTTAAGTTAAAGATAAATCACTTTATTTATTTAATTAATTCATAATTATCTATGCACATTTGAAGGAGCAGTTAAACTTTAAATTAGAAAATCAATTCAAGTTGTCATCTTTTAGAAACTCAACATCTATTTTGAGTTGAAAATTTATCTAAACTTCTGATTTAAGTTAAAAAGTTGTTTTTGCATGATTTGCATGATTTTGTGAGTTGATCTGTTTCTAATTTCTTGTTAACTCAAAAACCAACCTGAGTTTATCAAGAGTGATTTATGGCTTTTCTCAATGCATCCTCAAGCCCTAGATTTCTATAAAATCAAGGCTCAGCTCTTCACAATTAACCACCCTCTAATTTGCATAATTACTCTGGTGAATTTGCGATTGAAGGATTAAGCACTTGCGACAGGCGATTTGTAAGATCTTTCATTGTTGGTCATTTAGCTTTACATAGTTTTCATATCATAAGCATTCATAGTTTTTCATATCATTCTTAGAATAATCTACATATCATTTTGATCCATTCTAGATTAGATTCATTCAAGTTTTTCATCCTTATTGCATACAAAATACAAAAAAATAGATTAATCTGCATTCATACATTTTTTTTCATTCTTTTGCAATCAAATCCTTTGTTTAGGTGTTGCATTGTCACTGATCTCGATTTCAATATGAGAACATCATACTCGCACCTACTAGAAGGCAGTAAATCATCTAGTTAGCTTAGTTTCAATTACTTATAGATTTTGATTTTTCTAACCTCTAATGTTTTACTGAAGCGTTGTGTCTACAACTAGGTACAATTTTCACACACACAAAAGGAGAATTAGAGAGTCCTCTATTAAGCTGATCTTTGAGGACTTTGATGATAAAGAGGAAGTTACTACAAGGGCCCTATAAAATCCCAAAGTTGAGGCTTTATACTCCTTCAAATTCAGTAAGTGGTGCTTCCATGAGATTAAAAGGCTCAATTTGAAGTGTAGGAAACTTGAAGTGAAGAATGCCAACTTTCAGGAGAAAGTGGACACTTTTCTCAAGGAAGGTAACACTAACCCTACTTCTTCTTCTTCTAAGATTCAATAAAGAATAGACAATATGGATAGTAGCATCATTGACATCCTCCAACATAGAAAGGACAACATGAAAGTGTACAACATCAATCTCAAGGCCCTAGTTAACTTGCTAGATAATGCTCTCGGGGAGGATAGTGATCACAAGAATAATTCCCTAGAGGTAAGTGGTGGACCTAGCTCCAGAACCTATGGGAGTACCAAGAAGAAATATCCTATTCTGAATAAAATATTGATGAGCTAAAATGTGTCATTGGTGGGATGGACAATATCCAAGCCAAAATGGAGAAGAATCTTGATGAAAAAGTTGGGATCATGTATTCGGTTGTTCAGGTTGGATCTCATGCTAGTTTTTTGTATTTCGGGCTGGTGTTTTTCAATTTTTTTTTCTACTAGTTCCCTTGTAGCCCTTATATGGGATGATATTTGTTGTTTCCTCTTTTTGTTGTGTTTTCTTCTTTCAATCTTTTTTTGTTAGCTTTGTAAAGTTTTTCGGGGCCCCTTCAAAACCTACTTTTTCCAATAATTAGAACATATGGGAAAATCTATCACAAAGTTTTATCAATCTAAAGTTATGTAACCAAACAGTACTCTCATAGTACACCTCCATTCAATCTCCCCATACAGTAGGGATTTTCTCATAGCAACACTCCCCCTTTGAAAATAATGGAAAAGGGTGCCATGAGTCATCAACTATTCTTCACAACTTCCTTCAATGATCACTCCCCCTAAGGAGTAGATCCCTATATCCAATCCATAATATGATAAGACTCTAAAAACCTCTAGATTGATGCATCCATGCATCATTTGATTCTGACTAGGAGGGGCATGAACTCCAAGAATACCTCTGAGATATTTGAAGGTATCTTTTGGAAATGGCTTTGTAAATATGTCTACAATCTATTCCTTTGTACTAATATGCTCCAACTTTATTTCCTTTTATGCCACCTTGTCTCTCAAGAAGTGATACTTGATAGAAATATGTTTAGTTTTAGAATACATCACCGAATTCTTTGATATATTCACTGTACTGGTGTTATCATAGTAGATAACTTCAAGTTGATCAAAATTTATTCCAATGTCCTTTAGAATTTGTTTCATCCAAACAATTTGAGTGCAATTAATAGTAGCAACAACATACTCTAATTCAGAAGTAGAGTGAGCTACGTAATCTTTCTTCTTACTTAGCCATGAAACCAACATTTTCCCAAGGAAAAATGCACCACCACTAGTACTCTTCCTGTCATCAATATTTCCTACCCAATCAACATCAGTAAAAGAATGAAGTTCAAAGCTATCATTTCTATCATACCATAAGCCATAATCTATTATTCCTTTTAGATATCTTAATATCCTTTTCACAACAACTAGGTGTGTCTCTTTAGGTTCTACCTGATATCTAGCCACAAGCCCAACATCATTAGCAATATCTCATCTGGTGTGAGTCAGATATTGTAATCCTTCAACTATTTATCTATACTTAGTCTAAAAAACACACTTTGATTCATCATCAATTGTTAACTTATTACCAGTCACAATGGGTTTACCAACTGGTTTACAGTCTTCCATTCCAAACTTTTTCAACATTTCTTTAAGATATTTAGTCTGAGAAATAAAAATGTCATTCTTACTCTAATTTATTTGTAGTCTAAGAAAGAATTTTATTTCTCCTATCATGGAAATCTCAAATTCATTTTTCATCTCTTTAGAAAATTTCTCACAAAGATCATCATTGCCTCCAAAGATAATATCATCAACAAATATTTCTATTTTCAGAACTCCATCTTCACTAGTTTTTAAATACAATTACTATCAGCATTACCTTTTCTAAATCCAAGATGAAGTAAGTATTTGTCTAATAGTGCATACCAAGTCCTTGGAGCTTGCTTCAACCCATATAGAGCTTTCTTTAACTTGCATACCATTTCTCCATCTTCACATAAAGGAAATCCATCATGTTGTTCTATATACACTTCTTCTTCAAGATCTCCATTCAAGAATATAGATTTCACATCCATCTGATATACCTTGAAGTTCTTATGTGCGTCATAAGCCAAGAATAATCTCATGACTTTTATTCTAGCAATAGGAGAAAATGTTTCTTCAAAATCTATGCCTTCTTGTTGTGAATAGCCTTTACATACCAATCTTTCTTTGTTTCTTACTACAACTCCTTCATTCATTTTATTTCTAAAAACCCATTTAGTTCCTATTACATTTTTGTTCTTAGGTCTAGGAACCAATTCTCAAGTATTTTTTTCTTTATCTGATCTAAATCTTCCTTCATAGCATTTATCCAAGATTCATCTCTACAAGATTCATCTGCAGTCTTTGGTTCAACTTGAGAAATCAAACAAATTTCTTCTCTAACCTTTGATCTAGTCAGTACTCCTTGATTAGAGTTACCAATATTTTGATTTCTAGGATGATTATTCTTTACATAACTTAGAGTTTTAGGAACCTGAGTAGCCTCATTTGTGTCATCATCACAAGTCTCATTTTCACATTCAGTCACAACAATTTCCTCTTCTTCTACAACAATAGTCTCTTTGATCTCTATATTCTGATTACAGCCATACATTCTCTCTTGTATCTGAAACCTTTCATCTATCTTCACATTGTTACTTTCAATCATCTTCCTTAATCTTAGATTGAAACATTTTTAAGCCTTTCCCTTAGTAGAATAACCAAGGAAAATTCCTTCATCACTTCCAGCATCAAACTTCCCTATCTCATCATCTATCCTTATATAGCATTTACTACCAAATATTCTGAAATATTTTATAGTAGGAGTATGATTAAACCATAATTCATAAGGAGTATTACTTGTGCCTTCTCTAATTTTAACTCTATTCAATATGTACACTGTTGTCCCAACAACCTCTCTCCAATGCATATGAGATACATTTTCTTCAAGAAGTATTGTCCTAGCAGCATCAAGCATAGTCCTATTTCTTTGCTCCGCTATCCCATTTTGTTGTGGAGTCCTAGGAGAAGATGTCTATCTTTGTATTCCATGCTCTTCATAGTATGAATTGAATAATTCTGAAGTAAACTCCCACCTTTGTCTGACCTCAAACATTTTATCTTTAAACCTGATTCATTCTCTACTTTTTCCTTGAATATCTTGAATTTATCAAATGCTTTTGATTTCTCTTTCAAGTAACCCATGAGACCCTAGAAAAGTCATAAAAAAGTATGAAATACCTTTCACCATAGTATGATCTTGTCCTTGTAGGTCCACATAGGTCTGCATGTACTATATCCAACTTTCTATTTGATTTATATGCTTTGCTTTTATAACCTCTTCTAGTCTATTTTCTCTTAACACATTCTTTGCATATAGTGTTAGATGGTTTCACAATCTTCAGTAGATCTCTTACTACATTAGTCAAACTAGCCTTCACAATATTTTCAAAGTTAACACGAGGCTCTAGATGTATTTAATTTAAATATATTACCTCTAGATTTAGTATTGGTTGCAATTAGCCTTCCTACCTTACTACTGATAAAACATTTACCATTTTTGAATCACAACTAAAACTCTTTGTCCATCAACTGTCCAACACTCAATAAGTTATGCTTAAGTCCATCAACAAGTAGTACATTATTAGTATTATTTTTTCCATCCAGAGCAATAGATCCTACTCCTATGATAGATTTAGGAAGATTATCTCCGAATCTTACAAAACCACCATCATAATTCACTAATTTAACAAAATTGTTTTTGTCTCCAATCATATGAATCATGTGAACAACCACTATCTATTATCCATTCAGATTTGTTATCAACATGTGACACTAAAGTATTTTCCTCATGCACTAGTTCATCTTTAATAGAAACAAATCCAATTTCCTCATAATCTAAATCATCGTCATCAGAAATACCTTCACTAGCATAATAACATTACTTATTCTCTGATTAATTAGACTTGAAAAACATAGGCTTGTACTTAGGAACTCTTGTAGGACATCTAGATGCAAAATGACATACCTTATTAGATGAAAAACATTTCAAAGGTAATTTTCCTTCAAATTTACCCTTACCTCTCTTTTCTCTTCTAGCAATTAGTGCAACAAGTTCATACATCTTTCCTTCTTCTGCTTATATCTGTTCCCATTCCTTAGCATATTCACCAATCTCTTCTTTTAGGTTCTCACTACTAGTGCTCAGAAGTGCAAACATTATTCTCTTGTGTGCAAATTCTTTGAATACATATTCAACTTAGGTACAGAATCTCCCATTTTAATAGCTTCAAAGGTAGTTATCTTTGCAATCAACATCTCTCTACTAAAGTTCAGAGTCAAAGATATAGTCTCTTGAATAGATACAACCTTAAACTTGTAAGTAGGTGTCAATGATCTAAGGATCTTTGCAACAACCTCTTATTCATCATAAGTGCCTCAATAGTTTTTGATTCCAACCACAACTTTTGTAATGCTTTGAACATAAGCCCTAATGCTCTCATCATTATTCATTTGTAGCTTCTCCATCTTTTTTTTCCAATTCTGTAACTTCACTTTCTTGGTATACTTGACTCCTTCATATAGTGCTTCCAATATTTTCTGAATCTAGTATGCCAAGTCCAATTCTTTAACTTCAGTAAATTCTCTTTTAGAGAGTGCACTGATCAATGCTTCCCTTACAACTGTGTTATATGAGAATACCTTCTTTTCATCATTAGTAGCTGATGGAAAATCATTCTCAGTCTTCATACCTACCTTATTCTTTGTAATCAACCAGTAGTCAATGCCCAAACATAAAAAATGAGTTCGCATCTTGTTCTTCCAACTATCAAAGTTTTTAAGATCAAACTTCATACAATTCATCCTATAGAATGCCATCTCCAAGATCACATCAAGTTGTTAAGCTTTCTCTCTAAGGACCACAAGCTCTAATACTAATTGTTAGGAATATTAGTCCACAATACAACTCAGAGGGGGGGGGGTGAATCAGTTGTATGATAGATTATTCAACTTTAAACTTTGAATAGCATAAATATCAAATCTAATAAATAAAATGAATGCCAACACAATAACACAATGTTTTGGTCTTGAGGAAACCCTATTAAAGGTTAAAACCCCGATGGGAATTAGCACCCACAAATGATGTACTAAGAATAGTATCCTTGTTAGAAGATCTAGCCTTGTTAGGAGCTTATTGAAATATTACAGTACATAGTCCTTGTTAGAGGATAGACCCTGTTAGGGGTCAAGAAAGAAGGGTGGGACCACTGCCTAGGCTCACTTCCCAAAGAAGGTTAAATCCACCTTCATAACTCATTGTTTGCAACACAAGTGTATATGAAGAAATACACAATCTTTTGAACTATTTGAAAACAACTATCTTTTCTCTATCAGTTCTAATTAAGTTCATCAGTAATCCTCATCTCTACATCTAGCAGAAACAAGCTCACAACTTTCACAATCTCCTTTACATCACATACATTATCACCATGTATTTTCCAAGAAAATATCTTACATATATGTTAGGAATAATAGTCCACAATACAACTGATAGGGGAGTGTGAATCGGTTGTATGATAGATTATCAAACTTTAAACTTTGTATAGCAGCAATATCAAATCCAATGAACATAATGAATGCCAACACAATAACATAATATTTTGGTCTCAGGAAAACCCTGTTAAAGGTAAAAACCCTAGTAGGAATTAGCACCCACAAATGATGTATTGAGAGTATAGTATCATTGTTAGAAGATTTAGCCCTATTAGGAGCTTATTGAAACATTACAATACACAATCCTTGTTAGAGGAAAGACCCTGTTAGGAGTCAAGAAAAAGAAAGGGGGGGCTCACTGCCCAAAGAAGGTCAAATCCACCTTCAAAAATCATCGTTCACAACAAGTGTATATGAAGACATACACAATCTTTTGAACTATCTGACAACAAATTTCTTTTCTTGATCAGTTCCAATGAAGTTCACCAGTAATCCTTTGCTCTACATCCAGTAGACACAAGCTCACAGCTCTTACAATCTTCCTTTTATCACATACATTGTCACCATATCTTTTCCAAAGAAAATGTCTTACATATATACCCTATTACATTCTACATGATTAGGTCAGCCCATTTTGCTTTCCAATTTACATAAACTCTTGCTAAGATACACACGGTACCTAAGACAAGTATACAATGATTCCATTAAACCAATTAAGGACTGACATCCTTAATTTGCATTTTCCAAATGAAATGCACGCTACACCTCTAAAATCAGCTCCCAAGTAATTCTTCTCCAAATCACATTCCATAGATGACATCATCCATAATTTCATACCTCACACTAACAAGCGAACATCCTTTAGTGCCTTATCTTTCATCTCTTAATCTTGCATACATCAAATCGATATCTTCTATAAGATATACCAAAAACATAGAGACTTACTTTGTCACCTTCCACTATCACTGTTCAGTAACCAGTCTTCACCAAACAATCTTTAACTTCTTCAATATGAAATATTACATGATGCAATCTTGGATATAAGATCACAACATCCGCTTGTTCTCTTATCTATCTTTGCACATTTTGAAACATCTGTATAGTATCTATACACTATCATAATTAACTTGTACTCTTCACATAAACATATGTTGACATTAGTGACAAAACACTAATGGCAACAACAACAGCTCCAGCATCACTCAATGCAGTGATTAAACATATTAAATTTATCAATCATTTCCCTAATGTATTAGCAATATCCAACAATCTCCCCTTTGGCATTGATGTCAACATATGGTAAAATATATCCCAAGGTTTTATCAATTGAAAATTCCTGTAACCAAATAGTATTCTTGCAGTATTCATTTATACAATCTCCCCATACAATAGGGATTTTCACATAGCAACACTCCCCCTTTGAAAACAATGGAAAAGGGTACCATGATTCATTAGTTGTTGTCCAATACCTTTCTTTCATGATCACTCCCCCTGAGGAGTAGATCCCTACATGTAGTCCAGAATATGATAAGGCTTTGAAAACATCTAGACTAATGCATCCCTACATCATTTAATTCTGACTAGGAGGGGCCTGAACCCAAAGCATACCTCTGAGATATTCAAAGGTATCTTTTGGAAATGGCTTTGTGAAGATGTCTACAATCTATTCCTTTGTACTAATATACTCTAACTTTATTTCATTCTCTTCCACCTTGTCTCTCAAGAAGTGATACTTGATAGAAATATGTTTTGTTTTATAGTGCATCACCAGATTCTTTGACATATTCACTCTACTAGTGTTATCACAATGGATAACCACAGGCTCATCAAAATTTATTTCAATGTCTTTCAACATTTTCTTCATCCAAACAATTTGAGTGTAATTTATAGCACCATCAACATACTCTGATTCAGTAGTAGATCGAGCTATACAATCTTTCTTCTTAATTAACCATGAAACCAACTATTTCCCAAGGAAAAATGCACCACCACTAGTACTCTTTCTATCATCAATGTTTCATGCCCAATTAGCATCAGTATAAGCATGAAGTTCAAAGTTATAATTTTTTTCATACCATAAGCCATAGTCTATTGTCCCTTTTAGATATCTCAATATCCTTTTCACAGTAGCTAGGTGTGTCTCTTTGGGTTCTGCCTGATCTCTAGCCATAATCCCAACAGCATTAGCAATATCCAGCCTGGTGTGGGTCAAATATTGTAATCCTCTAACCAATGATCTGTACTTGGTCTAAAAAACACACTTTGATTCATCATCAACTGTCAACTTATTACTAGTCAACATGGGTGTGCCAACTGGTTTATAGTCCTCCATGTTTGAAATTTGGCTGACTAGGATACATATTGTTTTCATTATGGAAACATATGATCACCATGTTGATCACATAAAAGAAGAAAGCAGTTTTGTATGAGTGCAAGTGAAAATTGTCTAAGAAAAATAATATTTACGACCTAATCAAAGACATTTTTGGTTAGCGATGCTCACAAAAGAAGGTTCAGTGCATGCACACTTGAACATGGATAATTCTATGTATATCAAAGCTACATGTGAGAGTGCAAGTCTGTATGGCATGTATGAAAGGAGATATTAGAGGATTACAAAGATAGTGTTGAAGCCAACCTTAACAGAGCAGGAAGATAGAATGAGAATAATAAGTTAAGGAATTATTTTGTTTATCAAAACAATGACTTAACCATATAAGGGACGATATCCTAGATGTTAACCCTTAGGCAACATGAATTAATTTTGTATTTTGAAGAGTCTATGTTTTGTAAAGCCGACTGGAAGTTATTATTCATAATAACTTATATATATGTAAGAAGTATGTAATGCGAAGTAGTAACAAGTTGTAATAAGTCTTGTAATATTGTAATGCTATGATGCAAAGTTGTATATTGTAAGAAAGAAAGCAAGCAGACTCTGTATATGAAAGTGAAAAGGCTAGAAAGATAAATCAGAATAGGAAATCTATTTGGAAGTAGTCAAAGGTTATGTAATTTACCTTTGTATTCAGATATCATTGTATATTGCATGTTTGGGCAGTGTGCTCACCTTGCAAAGATCCTAGTTTTGTAATACCAACTCCTAACAGGGTTGAGGCTTCTAACAAAGCCTAGAGTCCTTTAATCAGGACAAAGATACTATATGTATGTAATAGACTCATAATATGCTCAACACCCTTAACCATTAAATACTTTTGATTAGTGGATCAGTTGTGGGTATCATCCCCACTGGGGTTTTCCCTTGGCCAGGGTTTCCTCGAGAACAAAAATGGTGTTATGAGTTCATTTTATTTATTTCTATTCTTGTTATTTAGTTTTCTTAGTTTAATTTTTTTTACAAGCTTCAAGTTAAATTTTTAGATCCATAATTGGGTAAAATTAAAAGTTTGTAGAATATTGATTCACCCCCCCTCTCAGTATTTTCTATTTCTAACAAATAGTATTAGAGATTAGTTACTCAGAACAAATTTATTTAGAGAAAGCCTAAAAACTTGAGTAAGATCTCTATGGATATGGATCAGTTACAAAAAAATATTAAAGAAGCTCTTGAACATATTGATATTCTTACTGAAGAAAGAGACACTCTGAAAGGGAAATATGATGATGCAAAAAACTACATTGAGAAGCTTAAAGGAAAAGTAGAAGAACTAAAAGCAAAGAAAGAACCTACAATTAAAGTTAAGGATTGTGATGAAGTTTCAAATCTAAAGAAAGAAAATGAGATCCTTAAACATAAGTCGAAGATTGTAGATCTAAATTTAAGCTTGAAAGATGGAAATAGAAAAGATGAATCAAATTTGAAATCTGAAAAATGAAGATCTAAAGTTTAAACTTTGTAAAGTGACATTTGAACTTGAGAAAACTAAATTACAGTATGCTGAACTTGAGAAGTACAATACAATTGTGAAAGGTGAATTGAATTAGTCTAAACAACATCTTGAAAAACTATATTCCAATAGTGAGAATATTGATGAACAAATGTCTTATCAAAATCCATATTATGATACAACTGGTCTTGGATATAATTCACCTAATATAAGTGAAGAATGAAAAGAACCAAATCTGAAAACCTCTAAGAACAAAGATGAAAAGAAATCTGATGAAGCTAACAAAATTTGAAGACATACCTAATCCACCTAAAGAAGATGAATCACCTAAAGATATGTGAAGAGAATTCAAAGGTAGATGTTTTACATGTAATACTTTTGGACATATGAAGAAAGATTGCACAGGTAATCAATTCAAACCTATCTCTAGTTATTGTTATAATTGTCATGGTTTTAGGCATAGAGCTATTGATTGTAAGAAACCTAGATCTAATGATAACAATAGTAGTAGTAGAATGTTTAGATATACTAATCATGCAGATCAGAAACCTATTGAAGACATGAACAAAAGGAATGGAGTTGTGTTTTATAGATGCAACAAGATTAGACATATTGCTAGAAATTGCAGAACACAAATCAATCAAACAAGACCAAGATATGGAAACAATGGAGTAGTTTGTCAGATATGCAACAAATTTGGTCATACAACAAGATTTTGCAGAATGAACAACACAAGAAACCCTAATCCTAGAAGCTATACAAGGAGAAATGGGAGCACAAACAATAGTGATAAAGGATGTTGTAGTAACTCAGAAGAAGTTAAGTTTTTTAAAGCCACAAATGAAGAAATCATGCTCAGTATAATAGGAAGTCAAACAGGTGAAGTACCTGACAATAAGTGTGAATCATTGCCTAATCTTTCCTTAAGCATTTAAGTAATTATTTAGATTAGAATAGAGCATTAGAATAGTTTAGAAGTTAGAATAGATTGAATTAAGTCTTGCGAAGTTGGTATGAGATATTATATGATGTAATTATGTTATGGTTAAGAGTGCATGAAATTATATGAATGTATACGAGTACACAAAAATAATGAAGTTTTGCAGGTAACCAAGAATAGCTTTTTGATATGAAGTGACAAAGAAATTTAATGCAATGTAAGAATCTTGGAAGAATTAAAGGATAAAAGCATCTGATTGGTATTAGTTGATCATTCAAGTGATTATAAGTGATAAGGAAAGTGATTCAGTGAAGATTAAAAGCAATTTGTAGGATTTGGAGAAAGATTTCTTGCTAGATCTGCGCAAAGCCCTAAATCATGATTCTTGAGGTATTTTGCTAAGTAACCACTATAAGCAGTTGAGTTTAATAAGAACCATGGATGCATGACTTGTTCACAATATAAAATATTAATTCAGACCTAGAGTAAAAAGGGAACCAATAGACCTTTGGAAGAAGACCCTAGTCTAGCGTTATTCCATTCCAAACAGAGTTTTGCACTTAGAAGATGTGAAAAGTTATTTAAAATGCAAGTTTGAGACCATAGGAGATGGTAATATGAGCAAGGAATATGAGAAGATATACAAACATGACATGTCATTCAAAGAAGGGTTTGAACATTTAAAATATATTGATGTTATCAAGTATCCACTTCATTATGAATTCTAGGATGATGAATGCACTAAGATTATTTTGAGTAGAATCCACAATGGTAAATTTTGGTTAGATGATACAGTGATAGACATCACCACAAACCTTATTCATGAGGTAACCAGTCTATCCAAATTTGGAGTAATACCTTTTAATGAGAAAAATGTCAAGAAAACTATGTTAGACAACACTAAATCATCTTACAATGGAAGAGGAATTGTAATCATCAAGATCATATAGGATGATGTTAGATATGTATGCAAGATCTTAACATCTAGGTTTTGTGATAATTCTAGAGAGGATGATATGGAAGTTGGCATGGTACATGAAGCTTATCTTATGTGTGTTGATAAAGTTCAAGTAGACATGTGTGAAATTTTGAGAATCCAGTTGACAGAGAACCTTGAGAAGATCAAGAAAACTAAGAATTCACAATTTAGATTCTCATCTTTGATCACATATATGTTTTTCCATTTGTTAAGGAGATTTCCATATACTATTGGAGAGGACTTGAATGATAATAGGAATACCATGGACATAATCAATAAGGTGTACCTAAGACACCCTATAGACAAAGTGAATGAGAGTGCCACTTTGGTAATCAAAAACTTTCAGAATCAAATGAGAAAAATATCAAGGATTCCACCAGCTATTGTGGAGAAATAAAAAAATGAGATATGTTTTTTGGTTGACATTGACTTTACTTTTATTGAAGCAGTTGAGCCTAGAGTGGAATTTGTAGATCCACTGGAATATGAAGTTTTTGAAGATGACCTTGAAGGATATATAAGAAGATTACTTAAGTATAATTTGGATGCAAATAGTCCTAGATTTGGGACAGATGAGGAGAAATTTGACTCCACAAAATTATTAAGAGAATAGAAATTAGCTAAGAAAAGAGTAGATAGTACAATCAAGAAAATTCTTAAAGATACAGGCATGATAGATCATGAATTTGTAGTTGAAAAGAAGACTGAAACAACTATAATGGATATAGGATAGAAAGAAATCCTATCAGTTCTACCCCTTACATCTCTTGTAGCCCCTAATGAAGAAACTTAGGTCCTAGAAGAAGAAACTGAAGTAATAGAAGTGTAGGAAGTAAGGAAAACCACTAGATCCTCCACCACTCCACCAGCAAAAAGAGTAAAGGAAATGGAAAGTGGTCCAAGTAAGAGGTAAAAGACAATATTTACCCCAGCACCAAGGAAAACATCAGAGACAAAGGCAGATGAAGAAACAAGAAGTAGCAAGAAGAAATGGAAGCCTAAGATTGAAAAGTGAATACCTTAATTATTAATGAAGGTGATTTCACCAAGATGATTAAATTCTATGAATTATACAACTTTTATGAGAAAATGAACTTGGAGAATGCAATTTCCAGGCATATGATACTAGCATATAAGAAGTTTGATAGTATTAAAGGAAAGATTCCTGATGACTTATATGAAAAATTAGTAAACAAGAAAAAGAGAGCAACAAAAGAAGACATTGGAATTAGAGAAAGATTTGTGAGGAAATTATGTGACATAAAGAATGAAGAACACTTTAAAGAGATCATGAAGAATCTCAGTACCCATCTGAGAAAGAAAAGAAGAACTATACTAATCATGGGAGGTAACTATGAAGAAATTAACAAAGAGACAGAGGAAGCAGTTGTGAAATTTATGACCACCAGTCCTAGTGAGCACATAAGTGAGTTTGATCAAGCAGTTGAAGAAGAACACTAGATAGATCCATTACCAACACCACCACCATCTATTAACATTAAAGATGAGTTTATGAATGTTGAAGGAACAAACATTATTTTGGATAGTGAAGAAAATCCGTTCAGTGATCATGAGGATATTGTTGACAATTCGGCTGATGAGTAGTATGACATGGCTAGAAATAAAGAAGAAGTTGAAACAAGAAAGGAAGAAGAGGTAGAAATAACATAAGAAGAACCATAGATTAATGCAACAACAACAAAATAGGAATTTCCACATGAGCAGATAGTAATCATTCCTAAGCCCAAAGAAGCAGCAAAAAAACCATAGATTGAATCAATATTTGGTATTCTTGGACAGGAAGTTGATGATAATGATCAAATAGAGCTAATCTCATCCTTGAACAAGATTATTGGAAAGAATAAGAAGGTAAAAATCCTTGAAGGAATGTTACTTGAGGTAATTGAGAAATTATAAAGCACAATATCTAGTTAAATCAGTGAGTCAGATCCACAAGGAAAAGAAAAAGAGGTTGTGAAAGCTTTTTATGTAGAATTCACTAACTTATCAGATATAGCCACAGTAAAAGCTCAACCAGCTTATGAAGTTAAAATATTCCAAGATGTATGTTAGAATATCAGAAATGATATAGACAATCTGGATATTTGTATTAAGGGTTTGAGAAGATGTTTGGAAAGAGGAAAATTTTTGTACATATAGTGTAAAAAATTAGAAAACCTTACATCCAAGTTAACAGAGAAAATGAAGATCAAAGAGGCAGAGATACAAGCAACAATAAACCTTATTTCAGGCCATAATGTGAAGATCTCATACATTGAAAGGAACATAAGTAAAATATATGATGATATGAGACTTCTAAATGATGAGAAGGAAAAAGTTTGAAGAGATTCACTCTATTAAGAGAGCATGAATCAATAAAGATGAGTATTCTTGAAACTCAGTTAGAGGAATATCTTTCTTCAAAGACATCTTATGGAAAACTTCACTATGCAAACCTTAAGGCATATGAAATTGCATCTTTTGGCCTATGTGCACGATTAAGTTTTTCAGATGCAGTAAAGAAATCATGGGATAAGGAGATAGAGAGTCTGAAGAAATTTTTTGCAGATTGTGTTGCAAGCCTACCGACCTTGCAATTCTGAAATCTTAAGGTAAAACAATTTTTTTTTACATATATTTTTGACACCTTTGTCATTGTTGTCAAAGGGGGAGTAGTATGTATAGAAAATTGTATCTATAGATAGTATATAGCATGTAGTATACTCCTAGGGGGAGTATCGATATTTTGAAGATATAAGTATTTTGGAGATATAAGTAGTTGTATGAATTTTCATTCATGGCCACAATTTTGTATCTTACATATTTTTTTGAGACTTAGCCAATTTTCTCTTATGTTGCCACCAAAAAAAAAGGGGGAGATTGTAGACAATTTAGCTGAGTAGGATATCATATTGTTGTCATTATGGCAACATATGATCATCATGTTGATCACATAAAAGAAGAAAGTATTTTTGTATGAGCGCAAGCAAAAATTGTCTAAGTACATCAATATTTACCAGCCTAATTGGTGATAGTTTTGGTTAGTGATGTTCATAGAAGTAGGTTCAATGCATGCACACTTGAACATGGATAATTCTATGTATATCAAAGCTACATGTGAGAGCGCAAGTCTGTAGGGCATGTACGGAAGGAGATATTAGAGGATTACAGAGATAGTGTTGAAGTTGACCTGAACAGAGCAAGAAGAAATAATGAGAATATTAAGTTAAGGGATTATTTTGTTTATCAAAATAATGACTTAACCATATAAGGGATGACATCCTATATGCTAACCCTTAGGCAGCATGAATTAATTTTGTATTTTTAAGAGTCTATGTTTTGTAAAACCGACTGGAACTTAGTATTCATAATAACTTGTATATATGTAAGAAGCATGTAATGTGAAGTAGTAAAAAGTTGTAATAAGTCTTGTAATATTGTAATGCTATGATGCAAAGTTGTATATTGTAAGAAAGAAAGCAGGCAGACTCTGTATATGAAAGCAAAAAGGCTAGAGAGCTAAATCAGAATAGGAAAGCTATTCGGCAGTAGTAAAAGGTTGTGTACTTTACCTTTGTATTCAGATATCATTGTATATTGCATGTTCGGGTAGTGCACTCACCTTGCAAATATCCTAGTTTTTTAATACCAACTCCTAACAGGGTTGAGGCTTCTAACAAGGCCTAGAGTCCTTTAATCAGGATAGAGACACTATATGTATGTAATAGACTCCTAGCAGGGTCAACATCCTTAACTGGATACTTTTGATTTGTGGATCAGTTTTGGGTATCATCTCCACCAGGGTTTTCCCTTGGCCAAGTTTTCCTTGAGAACAAACATGGTGCTATGAGTTCATTTTCTTTATTGCTATGCTTGTTATTCAATTTTCTTAGTTTAATTTTTTTTACAAGCTTCAAGTTAATTTGTTATATCCATAATTGGGCCAAAGTAAAAGTTTTTAGAATATTGATTCACCACCCCTCTTAGTATTCCCTATTTCTAACACTCCATTCCAAAAAAATTCAACATTTCTTTGAGATATTTAGTTTGAGAAATAAAAATGTCATCTTTTCTCTAATTTATTTGTAGTCCAAGAAAGAATTTCATTTCACCTATCATGGACATCTCAAATTCAATTTTCATTTCCTTAGAAAATTTCTTACATAGGTCATCATTACCTCCAAAGATAACATCATCAAAAAAGACTTTTATTATCAAGACTCCATCTTCACTAGTTCTTAAATACAAATTACTTTTAACATTACCTTTTCTGAATCCAAGCTGAAGTAAGTACTTGTCTAACCTTGCATACCAAGCCCTTGGAGCTTGCTTCATCCCATACATAGATTTATTCAGCTTGCATACCATGTCTCCATCTTTGCATAAAGAAAATCCATCAATTTGTTCTATATACACTTCTTTTTAGATCCCCATTCAAGAATGCAGATTTCACATCCATCTGATACACCTTGAAGTTTTTATGTGCAACATAAGCCAAGAATAATCTTACAACTTCTATTCTAGCAACAAGAGAAAATGTCTTTTCAATTATTTTTGTGAATAGCCTTTACGTACCAGTCTTTCTTTGTTTCTTACAACAACCCCTTCTTCATTCATTTTGTTTTTAAAAACCCATTTAGTTCCTATCACATTTTTGTTCTTAGGTCTAGGAAACAGTTCCCAAGTGTTATTCTTCTATATCTGATCGAATTCTTATTTCATAGCATTTATCCAAGATTCATCTCTACAAGCTTCATCTGTATTCTTTGGTTCAACTTGAGAAATAAAAAAAAATTCTTCTCTAACCTTTGATCATTTTTTATAAATTTTTTGAGTGCATACCTAACATAAAGGAGGATGAGGAGAGGGGCCAAAGGCACACCCTAACCAGATCCACCATTGAGAACAACACAAATAAGAAAACCAATACACTAGTGAGAGAGAGAGAATGAAGATATCCCTTTCATATGTTTACTTCAATTGATTCATACATGTCAGGTTGTAAGGCCTTCCCAATTTAGGCCAGATATTACAATCAAGTATGAAAGTCCTCCAACATGTGAGGATTTGCAAATAACCTCTAATCTTCTATCTTCTATCTTCTAACTAAAATCACCCTAAACTACAACCAAACAACTACATTGATAAAAGAGGCTACCAAACTAAGTCGGCCTTCAAATCCACAATCAATAGAAGGAATGACCAGATCTAGGTCCACACACCTCCTAATGATGGATGCCAGCACTAAATCCATGACCAAAATTAACTGCAAGAGTCAGCCTCAACAAGAAACCAAAATAAACAACTCAGTAAACAAATTCAACCAAGCACCCAACAAGCATCACCGAGTCCTAGGGAAATTCATTGAGTGCCAGAGAGATAACCGATCGATATCGGTAAACAAAGGAAACCAAGCAACACCAAACCAACTTGGTAAAAGAAGAAATTGAGCAACAAAGAAAACTTCAAACATCTTTTTGGTGACATAGGATTTCCAAGGACCCAAGATTCTCATGCATCAAACACCTGGGGTTATTTGAGAATGATTCTCTGAATCATGAAGCAGGAACAACCCAAGCTAAATCCAACTCAGATTGTGAAATCCATGAACTGTCTTCAATCGGTCTATTCTTCCACTTTACCAAATATTCCATATATTGTTTTCCTCTTGTACTTCTACCAATTATTTGTTCCAAAATCTACTCAACTTCTTCTGTCTATTTCTTAGGATAATCATTCGGTACTGTCATTTCTTCATCTGACTCATGATACTCATAAAAATTAGTAATGTTGAATATGGGTGATATATCCATGTCATCAGGTAACTCAATTTCATATGTATTTCCACTTTCAAATTTCCTTAAAATCTTGCAAGGTCTGAACTTCTTCATTTGCAGGTTCCCATAAGTTCCAACCGTAATTTTTCCTTTCTTCAAATGAACCATTACTTCATCACCAGCATCAAAAGTCTTATGCCTTCTTGATCTATCAACTCTATCTTTATATTTTTTATTACTCATTTCCAACTTCTATTTCACATCTTCATGCAATGTCTTCATGTACTTAGCAAATTTTACTCCTTCAGCACTTCTTTTTCTTTCATTAGAAATATCCCTCAAATCTTATATACCTCTCAGTTGTATGACATTTACAATCTCAAAAGGTGTTTTTCCAGTACTCCCATTCACTAAATTATTATATGAAAACTCTACTTGTGCCAACATAGAATCCCAATTACTTGGTGTGTTCCCAACTAAACATCTCAAAATATTACCCAAGCTTCTATTCAAAACTTTTGTTTGTCCTTTGGTCTATGGGCGAAATGTAGAACTGTATTTCAACTTGGTGCCAAACTTTCTCCAAAGGGTCTTCCAAAAATATCCAGCAAATTTATTGTCTCGGTCAAAGATAATACTCCTTGGTAATCCATGCAATCTGAGAATTTCTTTAAAGAAAATATCTGCTATATGTACTGCATCTGATGTCTTTCTACAAGGTATAAAATGTGTCATTTTAGAAAATCTATCCACAAGAACAAATATAGAATCATTACCTCTTACTATCTTTGGTAAGCCAAGAACAAAATCCATACTGATGTCAATCCAAGGTTTCTCATGAACAAAAATTGGTGTATACAATCTAGTATTCTGACTTACTCCTTTGCAAATTGATAAACTCCACAAATTTTCACAAATTTTTTAACATCTTTATACAACTGTGGCCAAAAGTATTTCTCCTTAAGCAAATTCAATGTCTTGTCAACACCAAAGTGTCCAGCCAGACCAATGTTGGAAACTGCAATTGAAACAATTGTTGTATTGTCATTGATGTCAAACCTTAATTGGTAAGACTGTTGCTACTTAGGAAAGTACTATATCTATTTGAGTGTTTATAAGGGGATAGGCAAGGTTGGTAACAATAGCACCTAGGGAAAGGTTGAGTTATCTTGATACTACAAAGTGTACTTGACTATGTTGTACAATGATGAGACAATGTATTGTTTATACTAGTAAGATTGAAGACTAAACTGGTAGGCTTGACCAAGCAAAGAATGGAGAAATCATGTTTAAGCTGAGTAATGTTAGTGTTGATCGAGTCAGTGTATGCCAAGCAAAATTCTAGTGTCGACCGAACAATAGTTAATTGCTGAGGAAGACAGTATAAGCCAAGGAAATATTTCTAGTATGATCGAGCTTTCTACATGAAGACCGAGTAGTTGATCACAGTATTGACCGAGCATCACCATTTTTATATTTGAAGAGAATTTAGTTTTGGAGCCGACATTGTTGAATTCTTGGATTATGTAAAATGTGTTGACTTTATTTATTGATTGTTTGAAAGCATTTAATGCACTGTAAAACATTTTATTGTAAATCTTTAAGAGATTTGAGATGATTTTAGAAATGAAGTTGAAGAAAATGAAGCAGGTAGATTCAATGAATCTGACCTAACCCTACGATCTACAAATGAGATTGAGCAGCATAAGATGAGTTAACCTAATTGAGGAAAGTATTAAGGGAACCTGAGCATTGGATATGTGTGTGCATGGGTGAAAAAGAGAATGCTAGAAGATCAGTAAACTTTTATTAACTCTATAAGTAGAAAAGGCTGAAGGAGAATTATGGTGGTTGCTTGAAGAAAAGTTCCAAGCAGATCAGAGATGGAGATGAAAAAGTTTCAAAGTCAGTAAACTAGCATTAGTGTACGGAATCAGATCTGATATTTGCAAAGTGAGTTGTATGTTTTTCAGAAAAATATTGCTGCTACTTTGTAACCATTGTAACAGTCAAAATCCTTTTAACAGAGGTTGATCTAACAGTCATATGTTAAATCCTTTGAACAAGGTTGCATTCTAATGGAGTGTATGTAAGTCCTATAGCAAGGCTCACTTTTAACAGGGTGATTGAAATCCTTTAACCAGGTCACACCTGACAGTGTGTATTGTAACCTTTGACAGGGTTGGCTTTTAACCGAGCTCACTTCAAAGAGTGAAAATAATAGTAGCATGTTACAAAGTGCTTTTTCCCACATTCAGTTTCCACTATAATTCTTGGTGTTAATACTTGTGTGAATGTTTTGGTTTGAACATTTTTGTGTTTTACAAGTTAAGTTACAACAAGGTAGTGGACTGCATTGTTATATGTTTCTATTATTGAATCAGTGATGACCAAGTTTGTTTTGGTTATTGGATCTGATTTAAGGAAAATTTTTAAGTTTGTTTTATACATCAGGACCTAAGAGAAACTGATTCACCCCCCTTCTCTATTTTTCTAAATCATATTAACAATTGGTATCAGAGCTTTGTTGCTTATTATTAGTGTTTACATAAATCAAGTTCAAAGGGGCTCAAATGATTAGGATGTATAAGGAGGTACCAAAGCTGAATAAGGAAAAGTTCCCTACATGGAAAAGCTTCATGAACCTGCATCTGGCTGGTATTAGTGACTCTACAAATTACTTCATTAAGAATGGCTATGTCCCACCTGTCGCACCTTTGACTGCCAAAGAAATGAGAGCTAAGCAAGAACATAATCAGACAATGCTGGAAATTGCATCTGCCCTAAGCTATCTAGAATTTGAGGACATTAAGGATTGCACAACTGCTAAGGAGATGTGGGACACTCTTGCAAGGATCCGTGGTGGTGACTTAAATGTACTAAAAGAAAAGGTCGAGAGTCTTAGAGGTAAGTTTGATGAAATGAGAATGCAAGAAGGTGAAAACATTGCACAATATTGTCATAGAATAAAAGAAGTTGTGAATGCTATTAGAGGAGAAAATGGGGTTATTGATGATGAAACTATAATTGGGAAAGTACTAAGAACCCTGCGTCCTATATATGCTATTAAGATCTTAGCTATTTAGGAATCTAGATGTAACTCTGCTAATGTGCTTACTTTGGAAAGTTTGGTTGGTAAGCTGACTGCTTTTGAACTCTCTAACTATGATAATTTCACTGTTGGAAGCATTGGTAATGTTGAATCTACTTTCAAGTCACAACTAGTTCTGAATAAGCCAAAGAAAGAAAAAGAAACATGCATCAGTGAAAGTGAAAGTGAAAGTGACAGTGACACTTCTGATGAAGAACTGGAAGATCTAGAAGCTCTTATGGCTAGAAGACTGAGAAGAGGAAAAGGAAAGTATAAAGGTAAACTCCCTATTATATGTTTTGCATGTAATAAAGTTGGTCATATAGCTACTAGATGTCCTGAAAGGAAGGATAAAGATGATGAGAGAAAAAGAAAACACAAAGATAGAAGAGATGACAGAAGCTACCGAAGGAACAAGGACTACAAAGGAAAAGGTAAGAAATCTTGTTACATTGCTGAAAAAGAGACTGTCACTGATAGTGATGATTTTGAAATTGAGGTAGTCTATGTTGCAATGAAAGATGAATCTAATGAGGATGAGAAAATTGCATTGATATCCTATATGAACAAGAATGATAAATGGATTATTGAGAGTGGTTGTTCATGTCACATGATTGGTGACAAAAATAAGTTTGAGACCTTACATCATTACAGAGGTAAAAGTATAAAATTTGGTAATGATGCACCATGTCTTGTTAGAGGAAAAGGTTTGATTAAACTAGCTGATAAAATATCTTGTGAAAATGCATATTGGGTTGAAGGTATTAATTATAATTTGTTAAGTGTTTCTCAGCTCAACAAAACTAGTTATCGAGTGAAATTTCATCACAAGCAAGCTAAAATATTTGATGCTACTGGAGAACTAATTGGAAGTGGAGATCAAACTAGAGGTAATTTGTTATATCTTGACCTATCTGAAGAAACATGTTTAATTGCACAACTTGATCATATTTGGTTATGGCATAAAAGGCTATGTCATGTTAACTTTGACAATTTGGTAGAGATAAGTAAGAAGAAAAAGGTGTTGGAAATATTCAGGAATTAACCGAGTTACTGAGAGGGGAGGGGTGAATCAGTAACTCCAAATTTTCTTTCAATTTAACTTTCAATTTAACATGTAATTTACTTTAACATTTGCATACAGAAAGCATGAAACTTAAAAGCATTCACAATAATGACACATAGATTTGGTTACCCAAAAACCTTCCAAAAGAAAGTAAAACTGGGGTGGGGATGAAACCCACAAAGCTTTAATACTGCAGAATAAAGTTGGCTAGTTAAGGCTTACAATTTGATCACTTCTGATGATCTGCCCTGTTAGGAGCAATAAGGATTGCTAAATCCACCTTGTTAAAGGATTTACAAAACATACCATGAAGTATGCACTCGGTAAAGAGATTTTACAAAAGACTGTTAAGTCTACCTGGTTAAAGGATTTAGTACTGATTCACCTGTTAGGATGAAACAGTAGATCTCTTGCTTTGCAACTGGATTGCTGATTGAGATTCGCTGATGTACTGATCACCTTCTATGATGAATTTGTCTTTGCTATTCCTTATACTGCTGAAGCCTTTTGTAATTCACTTATCTCTGCCTTTCTTTCTTTTTCACATATATATTTCTATCATTCTCTTGACATTTTTACAACATTGTTTATATATAAGTCTTAAACAATTAATTACAATTACAATTACAAAGTCAGCTTGAAAAATAAACATAAGTGCTACTAAGTCGGCCCAAGTATGGTTACACGGTTCCTGCAAACTGACTCGGTGACTTTTTGATACTCGGCGTCCACTACATTACTCGGCATCATCATGCACTCGGTAGAAGTGAAGGCACGGTTCATACTGATCACTCGGTAGGTTTTGAACTTGGTAAATACTGGTGACTCGGTAGACATGATGTTACTCAATTTACACTGTCCTGTTCGGTTTGTACTAACTTGCTCAGTTTGCACTGTCTGCTCGGTTTGCACTGTTTGCTCGGTTTGCACTGTCTGCTCGGTTTGCACTATCTGCTCGGTTTGCACTGTCTGCTCAGTTTGCATTGTCTGCTCGGTTTGCACTGTCTGCTTGGTTTGCACTGAGAATGCAAATAAGTGTTGTCACTAGTGGCAATTCTGCTTAATGCCAACAATCTCCCCCTTTGGCATTAGTGACAAAAACACTTATTGGCCAAAACTTATATACATGAATCATGCTGAGTTTTATTTTGATTTTTCAAAATTTGTCTTCGTTATAGGGCTTTATACATTGTCTCCCCCTTTCAATGTGCTAACTGTTTCTTATACAAATCTTCTTCTTCTATACATATCTCCCCCTTTTTGACGATAATGCGAAAGGTGCATATACAAGTTATTTACAGAGAGAATCCAAAATTTGATAGAAAATCAGAATGTACCTTCATTATTAGTGCCAGGGTTCTGTCCCAACTTTCTTGCAGGATCTTACATGTTTGTATTGCAATTTGGACTTCTGTAGAGAGTTCAATCATGTGATCTGCTATAGAGAATTGATTGTCATGAATCAATGTTTTGGAATGTTCAATGTGCTTATTCATTGTATTCATGATGGGAAGGATCATGTGTTGGATGTCTAGCAGTGTGGACCGGATCCTTGTGTCTTCTTTCAGTAGATCAGACTGCATGTTTGATAGGTGTGAGATTTTCATGTGATGAGCAGAGCTTGAACTTGGTTCAAGTTGCAGCTTCTGTATGCTAATCTTCATATCCTCATCCATTTTATTCATTTTATCCTTAACATCCTTTGTGAACTCGGCAATATTGCACAATCTGGCCAAAAGAGAGGTAGCATTCGAATAGATAGATTCAATGTTTGACAAAACTGAAGACAATTCTACTTGGTTAATAGCTATGTGCTGGGCAATGTGCTCAAGCACTTTATTGTTGAATCTCTTCTCGGCTCTTTCAACTAACTTTTCTGTCCCAGATGAATCCTCATTGTATTTGTTAACTGCTTCTGCTAATTGTAGCAAAACATGTTGGGAGGAGTCTACTTTAATGCCTAATGCATCAGACAAAATGTCCTTAGCATCCTTGATGATTTGATATTCCTTGTCTCTCTCCTCTTTAAGCTTCTTTTGTTTTGCTTTCCTTTGGAGGATCTCACCTATATTTTGCATTTGGTCCGCTGATAGATTTGCAAAATCTAATGTAGGAATCTCTATCTCTTCATCTAGGTCTATATCCTCTACTACATTCTTACCCAAAAATTTTATACTCGGTAGAGCCTTAGGCTTATCTGTACTTAATGCTTTGGTAGTAGTGATAGTAGATAAAGTAGGGCTGGCTATAGAGACTGGTATACTTTCTACTGGAGAACTTAAAATATTTACACTTGAAGATTCAAAAATTGGAAAACTTACTGCTGGAAAACTTGATGATGCGGGAGACTGCAACTCGGTAGAAGAAATGGTAGCTGCTTCTGTTGTTGCAATAGATGATTGGACAAAATGTGGAAGTTGTCACAACCATGCTTGAAGGTGTCTCCGGGTTGGATGTAGAAACTTTTACTGGAGAGGTAGGAAGGGATGCAATGACTTCTGCTGCTATCCTCACAGTATCATCTACCTCAGTGTCTTCTTCTTGTTCATCACTGTCATCTTCAATATCTTTTATTATGACTATTTCAATACTCGGTTGGTGAAGGTGGTATATGTTCTTCCATGTAGCATTTGCAGCCTTCACAACCGATTCAATATTGTTGATCAAAACCAAACAAGTATTGAACTTTAATGTCATCTTACTTTCATTTTCTTTTAATGCCTTCTTTACTTCATCATTTTTCAAGCTCGGCATCAACTGTCTCAGGGTTTGATCAAATATGTCTATCACAGTTTGCTTTGCATTGCTCCATCTCATTTTTATTTGATTTAATAGAACTGCTGGAACCTATGGGGCTATTTCTTCAGGAGAGTATTTCCACTGTCCCATCTTTTCAATAACAGCATCTTCTATTTCCTTCTATTCTGTTTCTGATCTGGTTTCATATTCAAGGGATTTTATGTTACTTACTCTAGATCCTGATCCGTCTCTAAAGAGTTTGAGCTTTTCTTGAAGGTTTAGAGGAGGCCTTTTGAATACGATGTCTTTATCTACCTTGTCTGCCTTGTCTGCCTTGCCTCTTGCATTTCTCCTTATAAATACTACAGTAGGAGGCTTAGGTGCCTTAGTGATAAATACCTTTCCTTTCTTCTTTGCAGGTTTTGGTTCCTCTATTTTCTCATCCTTTTCCTCTTCTTCTTCATCTTTTTCTTCTTTGTCCTCGATTATCATTTGCATTTTGGCTATCCTCTTCTTTCCTTTGTTTACCACCTGTGGAAGCTTTATGCTTAGTTCAATTCTCACCTTAGCTTCATCATATGTTCCAAAATATGGAGCTTTGGGATTGACAGGCTGATTAAGAAGAGCTTCAATGATATTCTTGGTTTCATCAATATTTACCTCATAAGGAAGAGGTTTTACATATACAGTCCTCGGTTTAACTGCTTGAATATATACATTATCACAATCCACCATAAAACAAATGTCATCTTTGTAATCTTCCACCAACTTCTGTGGAATCCAGAATCTGTCATTCATTTTCTCTTTGAAAGACTCAAAATAATTATCCATGATGCTTTCAAAATTTTCACCCATTTCTGAGATGTATTCATTTATTTCATAGAGGACTGGCACATCTTTTCTCCATACAACTTTTCCTTTAGAAGGGAAGAATTTCTGAGCATAGAAGAATAAACAGACCAATAAGGATCCAAACTTACATGGATTGTTTTTGGAAGTTTTAATGCTTTCCATATTTTTGTTAAACTGCTTTAACAATAAGTCTGCTAGGTCAAACGTTAAGTTATTCTTGACCACTTTGTATGCTAGGTCAATAGCTTCACAGGAGACACTATTCTGTCGACTAGAACTGTAAATTTATGGGCAATAATGTGTGTACCAAACTTTATTTCAGCATCGGTGATGCTGCTAACTTTCATACCTCTACCGTCCCACTCGGCTAGGGTTTTCTTCTCTAGTTCTGTCTGACCTAGGGTTTTGGTAGTTTTTGCTTTGTTCAACATGGGAAGACCGGTGATTTGATGAATCATCTTCTTTGTGATCTCTATAGGTTGCTCAAGCCAAATCTTGCCATCATGTACACGGCTGAGAATGTATCTAACCCATTTATCTCGAAAGTTTCGAGGTAGATGTGCAATGTGAACTAAACCTTTATCTTCCAGATGTTTGTGCTCGGGTTTCAAAATACCATCCACACACAGTTCTTCATGCACAATATCTAATTCTAGGTTCCCCATTTCATGAATTGAACAGTTGAAATGATTGCGGATATCGTTAATAAGTAGTACCTTAGGAGGAATCTGAGATTGAGCTCCGTTCGGATCTAGGGCTGCTGTAATTGCGGGCACGATCTTGAAATCTGGTGCTTTCCATTCCCCTTGGACTAACATATCAGATCCTTTCTTCGCTGAAGTGCTGGATGATGCCATGGTAGCTCACAGAAAATTCCTTTCGCAAAAGTATTGAATCGCTGGGTTGCTCTTGAAATTTTCTGCTCTCAAACTGCTAAAGGTTCGCGGTGAAGAATGAGTTCGATTACTTGCTTTTTGTTTACAACTCTGTCATTAATGCTCAGTACAAATTAGGGTATGAATTCTGACAGACTGTCACCCACTAAGAATTAATTGCTCGGTAAAGACTTCGCAACTTGGTGAACTCGAGAATTCATATTGCTCCGACCTTGCTCGGTAAAGACGGGTACCGACCTTGCTCGGTGAAGACTAATATCGACCTTGCTCGGTGAAGACTGATACTGACCTCCCTGTGATCTTACTGCATCTTGCATACTGATTTAGATCTTTCTTTTAATTTGGTTCTGGAACTGCTTGAGATTGGTCTATGAGAATACAGTTCCAGTGCTTTCTTGGAAATTTAGTTTGAGTCGGTAGAGCCATCCATTCCATTACTTGGACTGGATTGCTCGGTAGATTTAGGAATCCATTTTTGTCTCACCTGTTTCCTGACCTTAGTTGCTTCATTCTTCTTTCCATCTTCAACTTCACTAGCATTCATGCAGTTTCTGGCTATGTGATTGAGTTTAGTGCATTTGAAGCATCTTACGGTAGTATCTCTTTTCCTTAGATGATGTTTTATGCAATTCATGCCAATGTGTCCATATTCTCCATAGTAATGACATCTGCACCAGGTGTTGTAGTCCCATCCAAACATTGCTTTCATAATTTGTTCTGCTGGATTAAATGTCTTGGATCTACACTCGGATGCCTTGTGACCTTGTTTGTTGCACTTGTGACAATTACCTCTGAATCTTGGTTTTTCCCTGCATTCATTTGCTTTGTGACCAGGTTGATTGCAGTTGTAACATTTTCCATTGAATTCTGCTTTTTCATTATTCCAACATTTATTTGAAGTATGTCCTATTTTACCACAATGATCACAAGTAGGTTTTTGATTTCTTTGAGTACCTTGCTTAGAGGATTCGCCTTCTCCTTTGTATCCAAGTCCTGCTTTTCCTTTTTGCCTATGAAGATTTCGCTCATACAGCTAATTCAAGTCTTCTTGACTTTTCAGCATTCCTTCATTGATTTGTTTTTCAGCGTTTAGGTCATCCACCAATCTTAGATTGATTTCCTTTTTAGATCTTAGTTCTTCTCTTGTGCTTTCTATTTCTGATCTTAGATTCAGAATTTCCTCATTTGTATGAGAGATCTGATCAATTAGGTTTTCTAGCTGAAGGGTTTTATTTTGGACTTCAATGTTCCTTCCATCTAATTCATCTTTCAACTTGTTTCTTTGTTCCAAGATCTCACAGAATCTTGTAGAGTGTAGCTCTTGTTCTCTTTTCAATTTTCTCACTTCTTCCTGCAGAGACCCATTCTTTTCTAGGAGTTCTTTGACAGCATTGTTTGCTTCATCTGAGTTATTTGAGGGAAAAAGATTTTCAATCTTTTCTTTAATGTAATTCTGATCATTCATCTGATTTGCAAGTTCCTTCCTTCTTCTTAGGGATTGGGAAAGATGTTCTTTTGCTTCTTTGAGTTTAGCTATGGCCATTTCCAGATCTAGCTTTTCATTTTCAATCACCTTGTTCAGTTTGAATACCTCCATTGTCCTGGATCTTTGCTCAAGCTAGTTAAGCTTTGTCTTGAGAACCAATGCCGCTCTGATACTAATTGTTGGAAATATTCAGGAATTAACCGAGTTACTAAGAGGGGAGGGGTGAATCAGTAACTCCAAATTTTCTTTCAATTTAACTTTCAATTTAACATGTAATTTACTTTAACCTTTGCATACAGAAAGCATGAAACTTAAAAGCATTCACAATAATGACACATAGATTTGGTTACCCAGAAACCTTCCAAAAGAAAGTAAAACTGGGGTGGGGATGAAACCCACAAAGCTTTAATACTGCAGAATAAAGTTGGCCGGTTAAGGCTTACAATTTGATCACTTCTAATGATCTGCCCTATTAGGAGGAATAAGGATTGCTAAATCCACCTTGTTAAAGGATTTACAAAACATACAATGAAGTATGCACTCGGTAAAGAGATTTTACAAAAGACTGTTAAGTCTACCCGGTTAAAGGATTTAGTATTGATTCACCTGTTAGGATGAAACAATAGATCTCTTGCTTTGCAACTAGATTGCTGATTGAGATTCGCTGATGTACTGATCACCTTCTGTGATGAATTTGTCTTTGCTGTTCCTTATACTGCTGAAGCCTTTTGTAATTCGCTTATCTCTGCCTTTCTTTCTTTTTCACATATATATTTCTATCATTCTCTTGACATTTTTACAACATTGTTTATATATAAGTCTTAAACAATTAATTACAAAGTCGGCTTGACAAATAAACATAAGTGCTACTAAGTCGGCCCAAGTATGGTTACACGGTTCCTGCAAACTGACTCGGTGACTTTCTGATACTCGGCGTCCACTGCATTACTCGGCATCGTCATGCACTCAGTAGAAGTGAAGGTACGGTTCATATTGATCACTCGGTAGGTTTTGAACTCGGTAAATACTGGTGACTCGGTAGACATGATGTTACTCGGTTTACACTGTCCTGTTCGGTTTGTACTAACTTGCTCAGTTTGCACTGTCTGCTCGGTTTGCACTATTTTCTCGGTTTGCACTGTCTGCTTGGTTTGCACTGTCTGCTTGGTTTACACTGTCTACTCAGTTTGCACTGTCTGCTCAGTTTGCACTGTCTGCTCGGTTTGCACTGTCTTCTCAGTTTGCACTGAGAATGCAAATAAGTGTTGTCACTAGTGGCAATTCTGCTTAATGCCAACAAAAGGTAAGAGGTCTACCTAGATTGAAGAAACCTAATAATGTGATGTGCGAGGAATGTCAATTAGGAAAGATGAAAAAGTCAAGTTTTAAGAGAAAACTCTTTACTTCTGAAAACATTTTAGATTTGGTTCATACTGACCTTTGTGGACCTATGGGTGTACAAAGTTACTGTGGTGCTAGATACTTTATCTTATTTTTTGATGATCACACTAGGATGATGCGTGTAATGTTTCTAAAAGAAAAATCCAAAGCTTTTCAATCCTTTAAGTGGTATTTGGCTAAGGTTGAGAAGGAGATAGGTAGGAACCTAAAATGTCTTAGATCTGACCAAGGTGGAGAATTTACATCAAATGAATTCAATCTATTTTGCAATGATAGAGGAATTAAAAGACAGATGTCTACACCTAGAACACCTCCACAAAATGGTATAGCAGAAAGAAGAAATAGATCTATCTTGGATTGTGTAAGGACATTGTTGATTGAAAGTAATGTGGCACATAAATACTGGAAAGAAGCTATAAGCACTACTATCTACACTCTTAATCGAGTACAAATCAAGAAAGGTACAAATCTGACACCCTATGAATTATGGCATGGGCATGCACCGAGTGTTAAATACTTTAGAATCTTTGGAAGTAAGTGCTATATATTAAAAGACACTAGGAATGGAAAGTTTGATGCTAAGAGTGATGAAGGCATATTCCTAGGCTATTCGACAAAAATTAAAGCTTATAAGTGTTTGAACTCTAACACTAAAAAAATTATGGAAAGTGTGAATGTGAAAATTGATGAGTATGTAAAAAGAAATGAAGCTGATAGCAAAAGAGGACCAGAAGATTATAAATCTTTTGTGTACATTGAGGAAGAAGAAGAGGCAAGTAACAGACTTGCACTTGATGCCGGGTCTCAGATAAGCAATGTTGAGTGACAAACAGATGCTACTGAGCATCAGGAAAATAGTGCCGAAAGAGAATAAGAACATGCCAAGCTATAAGAAAATGTTGCTGAATATTAGGAAGAGGTTGTCGAGCATTCAGAAGTTGAATCTGACAATCTTGTTGGGGAACCTGATGAAATAGAGGAGAGAAGAGCTGAACCTATTTTGGAAAAATATGTAAGAAGACATCACAAGCCTGGACAGATAATTGGAGACAAAAATAATGGAATTTAGACCAGAAATAAGACTAAGGATCCAACATGCCTACTATTTGAATTTGAACCCAAGTCAACTAGAGAGGCATTAGAGAATGAAGACTAATACAAGCAATGAATGAAGAGATTGACCAGATTGAGAAGAAGGATACTTGGACTCTAGTGCCGAGACCTAAAAACAAAAATGTTATAGGAACAAAGTGGGTATTTTGGAATAAGATGAATGAAAATGGTGAAATAACTAGGAACAAAGCTAGGCTGGTATGCAAAGGCTACACACAAGAAGAAGGAATATATAATGGGGAGACATTTTCCCCTATAGCTAGATTGGAAGGAGTAAGAACTCTTCTTGCATATGCTGCTTATAAAGATTTCAAGGTATATCAAATGGATGTCAAGTCTACATTTTTTAATGGTATACTAGAAGAAGAAGTTTACATAGAATAGCCAGAAGGTTTTATTGATCCAAATAGAAGACACATGGTGTGCAAACTGAACAAAGCACTATATGGATTGAAGAAAGCTCCTAGAGCATGGTATGAGAGGTTGCACAACTACTTGATATAGATTGGATTTTCAATAAAAAATGACACAAGCAATCTGTACATGAAGGATGAAGAAGGTAAAGGTATTTTGTTGGAAAAAAATTTTATGGATGACATTATTTTTGGTGGACAAGATGCATTGTGTAAAATATTTTCAAATGAAATGCAAACTGAATTTAAAATGAGCATGTTTGGTGAGATCAAATTCTTTGTTGGTTTACAAGTATATCAGAGGAAGAATGGAATTTTCATTACACAGTCTAAGTATGTTAATGAAATACTGAAAACTTTTGGGATGGAAGATGCTAAACTAGTGAGTACTCCTATGGTTACTGGACAAAAGTTATCTAAGAATGATGA
Source organism: Chamaecyparis obtusa (assembly GCA_027943335.1). NCBI lineage: Eukaryota > Viridiplantae > Streptophyta > Pinopsida > Cupressales > Cupressaceae > Chamaecyparis > Chamaecyparis obtusa. Next base: position 689,141 of record BSBK01003288.1, read on the forward strand.
TGCTGCAGAAGTGAATCAGACATTGTACAGATCCTTAATTGGAAAATTGTAGTATGTTGTATATAGTAGACCAGATATTGCACTAGCTATTGGGATTGTGGCAAGATTCTCTGCCAATCCTAAGGAAACACACATGATGTCTGTGAAAAGAATTATGAGATACTTGAAAGGAACTACTGACTATGGTCTATATTATAAGGATGACAAATTTGAACTCAGAGTTTATACAGATGTTGATTGGGTAGGAAATGTAGATGACAGAAAGAGTACTAGTGGTGGAGCTTTTTATCTTGGATAGAGATTAATCTCCTAGACGAGCAAGAAACAAAATTGCATTTCCCAATCTACTATCGAGGCCAAGTATGTTGCTACTGTAGTGAACTGTTCAAATTTGGTATGGATAAAACAATTGTTGATAAGCATGAAAGAAGAAATCACTGAACCTATTGTTATTTTCTGTGACAACACAAGTGCTATCAATATTTCTAAGAATCCAGTGATGCACACTAAGACCAAGCACATAGCAATCAAGTATCACTACTTGAGAGAATTAGTACAAGATAAAGAAGTCTGAATGGAATATTTGAATACAAAAGAACAACTAGCAGACATATTCACTAAAGCTTTACCTAGAGAAGCTCATGAGTATTTGAGAAGTCAATTAGGGGTCCTTCCTTTAACTAAGGCTACCTAGTCAAGCTAGGAGCACTGCATCAAATATGCTACAATAGAATATTTAACAAATTGATGCAGAAGATTGTCACACTTAAGGGCTGGCCTAGAGTTGTGAAAAGGAGAAAAGATAAGGAATCAGTCATAAGCAAGATGACAAAGGGAGAAACACTGAGCTACATAGATATTATCTACATCTAATGCATGTATGTTTTAGTTGTTGCTTTGGCATTTTTGTCAAAGAGGGAGATGAACTGATATGATAACACATGACATTAAAAAGTAAGGGTGGTGAACTGAAATGAAGGATCAGGATAGAGGGAGATCTGAATACTTCTAACGGTCATAGAAGTGAGGCTTATGGGATTCTAAAATGAAGGATCAGCATAGAGGGAGATCTGAATACTTCTAACGGTCATATAAGTGAGGCTTAAGGGATTTTGAATCAAAATGAAGCTAAGGATATTATAAATAATTCTTTGATGAACAGATAAGTTTTTGGATTGGTTGGTAATCCATGTGTTATTCAGGGGATATCATATGGTTTTGCCATCAATGCCAAAGAGGGAGATTGTTGGAAACTGTAACTGAAACAATTTTTGTATTGTCATTGATGTCAAACCTTAATTGGTAAGACTATTGCTACTTAAGAAAGTACTATATCTATTTGAGTGTTGCTAAGGGGATAGGCAAGGTTGGGAACAATAGAACCTAGGGAAAGGTTGAGTTATCTTGATACTACAAAGTGTACTTGACTATGTTGTACAATGATGAGACAATGTATTGTTTATACTAGTAAGATTGAAGACTAAATTGGTAGGCTTGACCAAGAAAAGAATGGAGAAATCATGTTTAAGCCAAGTAATGTTAGTGTCGACCGAGTCAGTGTATGCCGAGAAAAATTCTAGTGTCGACCGAACAATAGTTAATTGCCAAGGAAGATAGTATAAGCTAAGGAAATATTTCTAGTAATGACCAAGCTTTCTACATGAAGACTAAGTAGTTGATCACAGTATTGACTGAGCATCACCATTTTTATATTTGAAGATAATTTAGTTGTGGAGCTGATATTGTTGAATTCTTGGATTATGTAAAATGTGTTGACTTTATTTATTGATTGTTTGAAAGCATTTAATGCACTGTAAAACATTTTATTGTAAATCTTTAAGAGATTTGAGATGATTCTAGAAATGAAGCTGAAGAACATGAAGTGGGTAGATTCAATGAATTTGACCTAACCCTAAGATCTATGAATGATATTGAGCAACATAAGATGAGTTAACCTAATTGAGGAAAGTATTAAGGGAACTTGAGCATTGGATATGTGTGTGCATGGGTGAAAAAGAGAATGCTGGAAGATCAGTAAAGTTTTATTGACTGTATAAGAAGAAAAGGCTGAAGGAGAATTGTGGTGGTTTCTTGAAGAAACCTTCCAAGAAGATCAGAGATGGAGATGGAAAAGTTTCAAAGTCAGTAAACTAGCATTAGTGTATGAAACCAGATCTGATATTTGCAAAGTGAGTTGTATGTTTTTCAAATAAATATTGCTGCTACTTTCTAACCATTGTAACAGTCAAAATCCTTTTAAAAAAGGTTGACCTAACAGTCATATGTTAAATCTTTTGAACAAGGTTGCATTCTAATGGAGTGTATGTAAGTCCTATAGCAAGGCTCACTTTTAACAGGGTGATTGAAATCCTTTAACCAGGTCACACTTGACAGTGTGTATTGTAACCTTTGATAGGGTTGGCTTTTAACCGAGCTCACTTCAGAAGAGTGAAAATAATAGTAGCATGTTACAAAGTGGTTTTTCCCACATTGGGTTTCCACTATAATTCCTGGTGTTAATACTTGTGTGAATGTTTTGGTTTGAACATTTCTGTGTTTTACAAGTTAAGTTACAGCTGGGTAGTGGATTGCATTGTTATATGTTTCTATTATTGAATCAGTGATGGTCGAGTTTGTTTTGGTTATTGGATCTAATTTAAGGAAAAATTTTAAGTTTTTTTTATACATCAAGACCTGAGAACAACTGATTCACCCCCCCTCTTTGTTTCTCTAAATCATAATAACAACCACTACTATGTTTCTCCTTTATCAAATTAGTTCTCATTGTTCCTCTCGGTAAACACAACTGATTACCTTTAAACAACATACCTTCTTAAATAAAATATTCTTCTCATTTAGTACTCGATTGATCTTGAATAGGTTCTTTGCACTTTCTCCATGGCTCAAAAAAATCAAGATCAAATTCATAAGAATCTCTCATGTCATCAAAACCAAGAACTTCAATTTTCATCTCAGTCATCAAAGATCTTCTACTTAAGGCATCAACAACTCAATTAGTGACTACATTCTTATGCTTTATCACGAATGTATAGCTTTGAAAATACTCAACCCATTTCATATGTCTTTGATTCAACTTATTCTGACTACCTAGATACCGTAAAGCCTTATGATCAGTATGCAACACAAATTTACTCAGTATCAAATAATGTCTCCATTTCTTCAGTGCTTGAACAATAGCATAGAATTCTTGATCATACATAGATTATTTCCTTTTTGCATCGTTGAACTTTTCACTAAAGAAAGAAATAGGTTTACTCTCTTGACTCAACATAGCTCCTATTGCACTTCCACTTGCATCACATTCCACTTGAAATACCTTATTGAAATTAGGTAATGCCAAAATAGGAAATTCTACAACCTTCTTCTTTAGATTCTCAAAACTTTTATCAGCTCCATGTGTCCACTTGAATTATCTTTTATCTCCTCTCATAGTCTCAGGCATATCATTACAAATTGAACTGAAATTCCTAATGAACTTTTGCTAAAAAATTTCCAAACCATGAAATGATCTTACGTCACTAGCATTCTCAAGTATAGGCCAATTCAAAATAGCTTCAACCTTTTTAGGATCCATTTTCAAACCATCAGCTGAAATCACAAATCCCAAATATACAATCTCCTCTTTCATGAACGAACACTTTTTCAAATTTATCAGCAATTTTTTTTCTTTCAATCTCTGCAATACTTGTTTTACAAGAAATAAATGTTCTTCTCTGATCTTATTGAATATCAGAATATCATCAAGGTACACAATCACAAATTTTCCTAAGAATTTCTTCAAAACTTCATTCATCAACCTGATAAAATTACTTGGTGCATTAGTTAAACCAAAAGGCATAACCAACCACTCATACAAACCTTCTTTTGTCTTGAAAGTAGTCTTCCCCTCATCACCTTCTCTGACTCTGATCTGATGATACCCACTTTTCAAATTAATTTTGGTAAAATATTTTTCTCCAATCAAACTATCCATTATATGATCCATTCTCGGTATAGGAAACCTATACTTCATTGTTATCTTGTTGATTTCTCTAGAATCAGTACACATTTACCATTCTCCATTCTTCTTAGGTTCCAATATAGTAGGTACTACACAAAGACTCAAACTTTCTCAGATCAAACCTTTCTGCAACAATTCTTGAATCTGTTGATTCAATTCTTGATTCTCGATAGGTGTCAACCGATGAGGTGCCTTATTCAGTAAACTAGCTCCAGGGATTAGATCCATGCAATGATCAATGTTTCTCTTTGGTGTAAAACCATCAAATACATTATCAGAAATAATTTCACTATACTCGGTGAGTAACTTATCAATCTCCTCAAGGATACTATCCTCTATTTTCTTACTCAATTTGTTAGGAATCACAACAAAACAAACATCATTCTTCTTCAAATCCTTAACAAAATTTCTTCCTTCCATCAAGAAAACTTTCACAGATATACAAACATTACTAACAAGTTCTTCAATCAAAGGTAACAAGATTTTTTTTCTTCCATCAGCCCAAATAGTATATTTATGCAGTCTCCCATCATATATAGCATGTCTATCATATTTCCAAGGTCTACCCAACAAAATATGACAACAAGCCATAGGCATGATATCACATAACACCTTATCATGTAGTACTTTCCAATTTTCAAATTCACATAACATTGTTCACTTACCAAGAGTGTATGCTCATCTTTGATCCATGAAATCTGATAGGGCTTCAAATGTTCCAACCTTTCCAACTGCAACTTTGTAACCATTTCCTCAGATGCCAAGTTCTTCAAGCTACCACTGTCAATGATTACTTTCCAAACTTCATCAAAAAATATACATCTCATCTTGAACAAAATTTTCCTTATTGAATCTTCCTTATTACTTTCACTCTAAAGTTCTCTCCTTATCATCAAGTTCTTTTCCTTCTCAGCTTCATTTAGTGACTCTTCTTGCACCAAAGCATTTCTGCTACTGCCAACCTTCTTACTTTCATGTGCACACTCAAATCATCTATGTCCTTCTTCACAATTGTAACAAGTTCCTCAGAAACCACCTCTGCTATAACCACCTCGGTAGTTACTGCTTCTACCTCTAGATGAACTTTCACCTTTCCACTTGGTGTTGCCTATATCCATATTTGTCTTTTTAGGTTTAGATCTACTATTTTCACCATAAGATCTACCTCTTTCTATAGGGAATCTACATCCTCTACCTATTTCCCTTTTCTCATGTCTCTTATTCAATTTCTCCTCAAATTTCAATGAAAATTGATAAGCCTCTTCAATGTTCTCTAATTTGACCAAACTGATTTCTTCTTGGATGGAAACTCTCAATCCATTTAGGTACCTAGAAATTCTTTCCACATCATCTTCATCATGTCCAAATTTGATATCTAATCTAAATAATTCCTTAGTATATTCCTTTACCAAGCTATCTTTTTGCCTCAAACTTTGCATTTGCCTAACTAGGTTAATCTGATAATCACATGGTAAGAACTTTCCTTTCAATTTATTCACCATTTTATTCCATACCTTAATCTTGTCTTTGCCTTTCTTTTTTCTATCCAACTGCAGATGTTCCCACCATAAGGATACATGGCTTTTCAACTTTGTGCTTGCAATTTTCACCTTCTTTTCCTTGGGTACATTTTCATACTCAAAATACTTTTCCATCTTGGTGATCCAGTCCATCAATTCATCAGAATCCACTTTTCCACTATACTCAAGAGGATTGAAATATGGTGTAGACTTTAGATTTGTCAAAGATTTCAACAATCTTTTCTCACCTTGATCCATCATTGGTGCAGGTTCTACATCACCTTGTTCTTCCTCAACTTCATCATCACTAACATCTTCAAGATGTCTTCCTCTTCTCTGGGTTGTTTCAACAGCTTCTAATCTAGCAACAAGTTGTCTCAACATGTCTGCCAATCCTAGATCCACATCTCACCTCCCATGAACCATCTTGAAACCCTCTACAATTGTAGGTCAGATCACAATCTGCTACCCCACAACAAATCAACTAGGGTTTGACAAGAAGGAACACTGAAACCTAGATTCACAAACCTAGATCCAAATATCACCTCACTCTAATACCACCTGATGCAAAGGAGGATGGGGAGAGGGGCCAAAGGCACACCCTAACTAGATCCACCATGCAGAACAACACGTGAAAGCAAACCAATACACAAGTGAGAGAGAGAATGTAGATATCCCTTTCATTTATTTACTTCTCTTGGTTCATACATGCTAGGCTGTAAGGCCTTCCTAGTTTAGGCCATATATGACAATCAAGTATGAAAGTCCTCCAACATGCATGGATCTGCAAATAACCTCTAATCTTCTATCTTCTATGTTCTAACTAAACTCACCCTAAACTACAACCAAATAACTACATTTATACAAGAGGCTATCAAACTAAATCAACCTTCAGATCTACAATCAATGGAAGGAATGACTAGATCTAGGTCAACATGCCTCCCAATGATGCATTCCAGGATTAAATCTGTGACCAAAATTAACTGCAAGAGTCAGCCTTAGGAAACCAAAATAAACAACTCGGTAAACAAAGACAACCAAGCGCAAGAAAAGCATCACCAAGTGCTAGGGAAATTCACTGAGCACTAGAGAAATAACCAACTGACATCGATAAACAAAAGAAACTGAGCAACACCAAACCAACTCGGTAAAAGAAGAAACCAAGCAACAAAGAAAACTTCAAACATCTTTTTGGTGAAATAGGATTGCCAAGGACCTGAGATGCTCCTGCATCAATACCCTACATTCTATAGAGAGATCCCCTCTTTCTTCATCCTCCATCACTACAAACGTAGATGCAAAATCCTATTTAAATCAAGCCAAACTATGAGAGGGAGAGGGTGAAAAAGCCTGTAAAATATAAAGAAGTTTAGAGTTTATACATTGTGGTTTAGAAAATATTTGAGTGGGACTTCAAAAACCACAAATATAACATTCTTCAATGCATTTGTAGCTACTTTTTTGGGCAATAGCTAGCTTCTATAACATGCATTAATTGTACGTGATAACTATTACAACCTGGTACATGAACTTTTAAGTCAAGATGATTAAAGAGGCTTTAGGATTTTACTTTACCAGACACCAAAATTCATTTGACGACTAGAGAAAAGTAAAAAAATGTCATAACTTCCTTGAATTTATGGATTCTATGGAAAAAAAATTATCCAAAAAATGCTTAGCAACAACATTTTTCATGATCTTACCATGTCTGACCACATTGCCTTTTTCAGTCAGAACATTGCATTCAAGACAATCAAATAAAATCAATTTTAAAATTTATTGGAAACTAAATTTAACTATGAAAAGAAACTTATAAATACTTGCTAAAATAGATTAAAGGCTCTTATAAGCTATTTCTGGCTTAAACAACTCTACACATTTTCTTTACCTCGACTGTGAAAATCGTACTCATGAAAAATCCCAGATAAGTTTCATATTTTTTCCCTCATTCTACTTGAGGGATTTTTCTTTTGCTTTAACTTTAACCTGCACTGTGTTCTTCAGCTCTGGTTTGCAGGGCCCTATTGTATGCATTGTTTTCTAGTTACACACTTTTAACTCTTGAATGTATGGGATGGAGTTGAAATGCATGAAAAATCATATAACAAATTAAAAAGTTTTAGATTCCTTATGCCTTCACACAACCCTTCCTCTCATTTCCCTTTACATGTATAATGACATTAGTAAATATTAGAGGAAAGCTATATATAAATTTTTCATTTGGATGCTTCCCCAACTCCTTCCATTTGCAATTTATTTGTAATGTCTAGATTCTTGGACATGATTGTCCATGTTACCTTTCAAAGATTTGGGGACTTTTGTCAAACTTTCTGAGATACTTTTTAAACATACTACGAATTTTAGAATACACAAATATTTTTATGTGGAAGCTTGAAATAATATTTCTATTGACAAATCTACTTTCACACCAGACACTTTATATCAGATGCAATGTAAACATTTTTGAATGTGTTGTGTAAATCTCACATTCAGCTCACACATGTATAACCCACACTAACAGTATTGCTAGAATTTAGGCCTGCTGCATATTCATAATCGAAACAAATCATAAACTCACTATTTTAAGAGGCAAGGTTCTTGGATGAATGGCCTGAAACAAAATTAATTAATGTGTTGTTATACACATTCTCCTATTTAACATTACAATTAAAATGCAAATACATTAGTTAGAGTAACAAGTTCTATATTTTTAAACATTAAAAAGTATGCTTACCAAGAAGTGAGGATTTCCTTTTTCTTTTATGATTTTCAGCCAATGCTTCAGGCTCTTGGATATTTTCCTTATCAAAAAACAAATCAATCACCAATTTATTATGCATTTGTTGATTTAAACTATGCATTTTCTTAGAAGATAATTTCCCATTTGAAACAATGTTTGGTTTTTTTTTATCATTGTCGGTACTTAAATTCTTCTCACACCCAAATCTTCTAAACATGTGAACTTCCATGTAGGACCTCACTATGCAGTTGAACGCAATGATATCTCCCACTTGCAGGCTGTGATAATCAAGAAATTCTTTCCAACCACCTCTAAATTCCAAGTCATTGTTTGTACTTCTTATTTCTACTTCCGAGTCCTATCCATCTGGGCCTTGCAATACCACATGTTTTTCCTTCTCATTTATGAGTTGAGGAGGTTAAAACTATAAGGTTAAACACATTATATAGTTTGTAAAGGAATTTAGTAAAAGAAAATGAAAAAATATTGTGCGACTACAGTATACAACTTACGAATTTGTCAGCAAAGTTTTTCATAATAACTTTGAAGAAAAGAAAGGGTCCATTAAAATGCTCTTTCTCAGACTGCCTGTCATATTTTTTATAACAATTCTAAGTGCATGCCCTACATGTTATAGAGAAGTCCCATCTTTCTTCATCCTCCATCATTGTGAACATAGATGCAAAAGCCTGTTTGAACCAAAGTACGAGAGGGAGAGGGTGAAAAAGCACGTAAAATCAAAAGTATTTTAGAGTTCATACATTATGGTTTAGATAATATTTGAGTGGGACTTCAAAAACCACAAATATCACATTCTTCAATGCATCTGTAGCTACTTGTTTGTGCAATAACAAGCTACTATAACATGCATTAATTGTACATGATAACTATCACAGCCTGGTAAATGAGCTATTAAGTCAGGATGATTAGAGAGGCTTCATTATTTTACTTTACCAGACACCAAAATTCATTTGACGACTGGAGAATAGTAATAAAAATGTCATAAATTCCTTGAATTTATGCGTTCTACAGAAGAAAAAAAATTGTCTAAAAAATGCTTAGCAGCAACATTTCTCATGATCTTACCATTTTTGAACACATTGCAGTTTTCAGTCTGAATATTGCATTCAAGACAATCGAATAAAACCACTTCTTGAATTTATTGGAAATGAAATTTTAACTACAAAAAGAAACTTATAAATACTTGCTAAAATAGATTAAAGGATCTTATAAGCTATTTTTATCTTAAACAACTCTACACATTTTCTTTACCTTGACTATGAAAATCGTACTTGTTAATAATCCCAGATAAGTTTTAGATTTTTTCCCTCAGTCTACTTGAGGGATTTTTCTTTTACTTTAACTTTAACCTACACTATGTTCTTCAGCTCTAGTTTGCAGTGTCGTATTGTATGCAATATTTTCTAGTTACACACTTTTAACTCTTGAATGTATGGGATGGAGTTGAAATCCATGAAAAATCATATAACAAATTAAAAAGTTTCAGATTCGTTATGCCTTCAGAAAATCTTTCCTCTTTTCCCTTTATATGTCTAACGACATTAGTAAATATTGGTGGCAAGCTACCCATAAATTTTTCATTTGGATGCTTCCCCAACTCCTTGCATTTGCAATTTATTTGTCATGTTCAGATTCCTAGATAGGATTGTCCATGTTACCTTTCAAAGATTTGGGGACTTTTGCCAAACTTTCTAAGATACTTTTTAAACATACTATGAAGTTTAGGATACACAAATTTTTTATGTGGAAGCTTGAAATAATATTGCTATTGGAAAATCTACTTTCAAACTTGACACTTTATATCAGATGCAATTTAAACATTTTTGCATGTGTAGTGTAAATATCACATTCAACTCACACATGTATAACCCACACTAACAATATTGCTAGAATTTAGGCCTGCTACATATTCATAATCGAAACAAATCAGAAACTCACTATTTCTGAGAGGCAAGGTTCTTGGATGAATGGCCTGCAAAAAAATTAATTAATGTGTTGTTATACACATTCTCCTATTTAACATTACAATTGAAATGCAAATACATTAGTTAGAGTAACAGGTTCTATATTTTTTAAACATTAAAAAGTATGTTTACCAAGAAGTGAGGATTTCCTTTTTCTTTTATGATTTTCACCCAATTCTTTAGGCTCTTGGATATTTTCCTCATCAGAAACCAAATCAATCACCAATTTATTATCCATTTATTGATTTAATCCATTCATTTTCTTAGAAGAGAATCTCCCATTTGAAACAATGTCTAGTTTTTTATTATTATCAGTACTGAAATTCTTCTCACACCCAGATCTTCCAAACATGTGAACTTCCATGTAGGACCTCACTATGCAGTTGAACAAAATGATATCTCCCACTTGCAGGCTGTGATAATCAACAAATTCTTTCCAACCACCTCCAAATTCTAATTCATTGTTTGTACTGCTTATTTCTGTGTGTGTGAGTTTGTGGCCTGCAACACAACACTTCAATAGGATAATAACATCACTGGTTAGAGAAAAATAAAGATCTAATTGAGAAAGCTAACAAGCAAAAACATCCTATTGCTCTCTAATTAATGTGAGTATGAAATAAGGGTTAGTTTGCTCTCAGATTTGACCCTTAAAACAGTGACAATCTACACTAAAATGAGAGATTCAAGAGTACATGTATGCAACTACAATAAAACATGAAATCTTAATTCCTTCCATTATGACCCAAATTGAAGTGTTTTCTACTTAATAAAAGCTTGAAAATGTAGTACCCACCCCTAGCCTGATTTTATAAATGTTAAGATTACTTTAGGATGATAGATTAATTATTAATGTGTATGATTTTACTGACCCCATACTTGCATGTGTATGGTTGATGTGTTTGTTTTATATTTCTATTTGATGTGCCTAATGTGGTTGAGGGATGGAGTCATAGTTACTTTCTTGTGAGATCCACATGATCGGTCGATCCCCATAATTGTCTATTATATATTTATATATGTATGTACATGCAGGTTTTATATGCAGGTTTGCAGGTACCGGACATTGACTTCCCTGAATTGTCAGGATGGGCGTGCCCTATCGCAATGTCTCAAATGGTAAGAGAGGGGAGATATTACATAGATCTAAAACCCTAACCTAAGCCCATTTGTCCTAGGATTGGACAAGAATCAGTTTGACTACCCTACCCGGATTCGTCTAGTAGGTATGAATTCGTGGATCCCTTCTCTTGTGTTTGCTTGGTTTTATGTTGTTTGTTCTCGGTTGATTTATTGCTTATGTGGGAGATTTTATGTGATTATTAATTCAATATTATAGTTGTATTTAATGATTAATTATGTTCCTATGATTAATTTGGAAAATTAATCTAAAGTCAAATGTTTGATTATTTAGAATTATTTGAACATTTAATTGTAATTAGATTTAATTTATGTTGCATACTTTATTAAATAATTAAATATTTGATTTGTATGACTTTAGGATGCATTAAGTATTTAATATATTTAATACATATTTGAATTATGACATGTGCATTAATATTTATTTTAAATTGAATTGTTCTCAAAAGTAAACAACTTGTTTCAAAAAGTTAAAGTTGAGTTGTGCATTAAAAAGTGTTTTTAATTTATTAATTGAATTTTCCCTCAATTTCTGATTTGGAGTTGAACTATGAGCTAACTTTTGAGTTGTCTGTAGGGTTGCATGAAATGGGAAATTGATTTCCTATTAGGAAAAAAAATTGCATTAATTTTAGATTAGACAGGTTTTGGAGAGGAATTTTGGGGGAGAGCTTGTGCTTTGGATTTTGGAAAATTTTTGCTTTTTGTGGTTGCTTGTTGACTTGGCTTCTTTGTGCATCTGGATTAGGTGCCTATTTTCTACACAGTTTTCAGATCTGCAAGTTGGATTGAATTGAGGAAGAGATTTTACATTCAAATCTTCAAAAGGTTTCCATTTCAGCTTCTGACATTGGATCAGAGGTAGGGTTTGATAATCTTATTCTGTGCTTTGTGTTTGATGTTCGATGAATTTCTGTGTCTAAATAATTTCTTGGTTGTTTCCTTAGATCTGTATGTATTCCTTTTCTCTGGGTATTAGAGGAATCCTTAAATATGATATTATAGGTTTTTATTGAAATTTAACATTGTATCGTTATGCTGTCAAAATTTTGTTAAAAGGTTGCTCATAGTTTTCCTTTAAAATGAAAAATCAATCCTAGACTATAGTTTAACTATATGGCTAAGGGAAAAATAAATCCCCTTGAGAAAGAAATTCAATTTGGTTGAAAAAAAAACTCAATTTGGGTATGAAAGTCAATTCTGGAAAATATATGTTATCCTCTATTTTAAAAAAAAAATACAATGACTGGTAAAAGACAAAACATGATAAGTCAAAAGTTAGAAAGATAATATATTTTATTTTCATTGATTTCTGAATTTTCGTATTTTATTTATTTAAAAATAAATAGAGGAATACTCTTTTAAAAAAACTTTGGGAAAAGTCTTTGTTTTAAAAGAATTTTTTTTTTAAAAATTATATTAAATAGTGTTTAGGAGGTGGGGGCCACCAAATCCCCACCCCCCTTCCCATGGCACATCACCCCTTGCTGGGCCCGTGCGCATGGGGCACGGTACCTCCTGCACAAGCAGAGGTACCACGTGTGGTACTCTACTCTACGCAATGTACCATGCATAGAGTGTAGCGCTGTGGGATGAGTGCCCCCCCCCCCCCCCCCCCCACCCACTACTTTTTACATATGTTTTGTTTTTATTTATTTTATAAAGTATGCAAATTTTGTTTCTTTAATCTTGTTTAATATTTAAGTTTTTAATTAATATTCATATATTATTAAATGAATTTTAGAAAATCAATTGTTTTAATTAATTTTTTTATTGTTAATTATTCCTGTGCAAATGTATGGAAGCATTTGGTTTTTCTAAACAATGGATTAATCTTATCTTTAATTACATCTCAACTCCCAGGATTTCTATTCTTATCAATGGTACCCCAGAAGGCTTTTTCAGTATATCCAGGGGCATTTGGTAAGGAGATCCATTATCCCCCTTTCTATATGTCATTATGGCAGAAGCATTGGGGAGATCAATTACTAAGTTTCATTTAGAAGGGAAAATCTTGGGATTGCAAGCCGTAGAAAATGTGCCCAACATAACTCACCAACAGTTTGCAGATGATACGATTTTACCTGGATCAGCTAGTAGACAGGAAGTGAGTGCCTTCAAAATCATTCTAAGTCTTTATGCGAAAGCCTCAGGTCAACATGTCAACCCTTCTAAGTCAGAAATTTACTTTATTAACACTATCTCAAAAATTGAAAGAGAAATTTGTGGTATGATGGGATATAGAATTGGCAAATTTCCATGTAAATACTTAGGTATTGATCTGGATACAGGTCTCTTATCCTCCAAATTATGGCAACAAGTCATATGCAAAGTTCAAAACAAGAAAAGTTCATGGAAAGGAAAGTGGTTAACTAAAGTAGGTAGAACAACTATGATTAAATCTGTCCTTTCAGCCATTCCCATGTATCATTTGTCTGTCCTTCCCCTCCCAATTTGTGTTAAAAAGGAATTAGACAAAATTCTTTGATAATTCTATTGGCAAGGTCCTTTCGAGGAAAAAAAAATTGCCCTTATCAAATGGGATACTCTATGTAAACCGATTTCTAAAGGGGGCCTAGGCATTAAAAATCTATTATGGCAAAACCAAGCCCTCGGGGCTAAACTTATATGGAGAATGTTCAAAGAATCAAGCAGTAAGTGGGCATCAATTTTATTACATAAGTACATCCTTGATGCGGATCCCATCAACATCTTCAGGTCTCAATCACATGTTAAGGGCTCACGGATATGGAATTTTATTAAGGACTGTAGAGGGATTATCAACAAATTCCTTTCTTGGGATGTAGGAGTAGGAGATCAAGCTTTATTTTGGGAGGAATCGTGGGTAGGCCTTCCCTCCCTTAACAAACTAGGTTTCTCCAAGGAGTTTATGGAAGAGTGCAAAAGAGTCATTGGCCCTTACCTTAAGGACTACCTAGGCAAGATGGAAGACAATAAATGGAATATTACAAATATAATAGAGGATGTTTCGCCAGAGAAGAACAACCTCCTTACAATCTTAAACGATAGAGAAGTAATTCTTAAAGATAGACCAGATACTTTAATATGGACAGGATCTAACAATGGAAAATACTCTGTTAAGGAGGATTACAATGCAATTATTAAGAACCAAAATATGGATAACATCGATATACCTTTGAACCTTTGCTGGAACAAATCCTGCCTCCCTAAAGCTAGATTGTTCTTATGGGTGGCATTACAAAATAGAATTCTTACTGCAGACAGGCTCAATAAATTAGGATTCGAAGGACCATCTAGATGCCCGCTATGCAAAAACCATTCTGAGGATGCCAATCACATTCTCCTTAACTGTCCTTTTTCTCAAAATTGTTGGAATTAGCTCCATCAAAGTTTAGGATGGAAATCTGCTTCTCATTGTGATTTAATCAGCAACCTTAAAGCATGGCCGTCTCTATATAAAGACAATCTCTTCAAGGACATATGGACAATAGCACCTTCTATATTAGTATGGGAATTATGGAAAGAAAGAAACAGAAGGATTTTTATGGACCAAAAATTAACTTGGAACTCAATAGCTAACAAGATAGAAGCATCCATCGTAGAAATTACTAACAATAATCTCAGGGACAAACAGAGTTATGAAGATTCCTTTAAGAGTTGGGATAACAGAATCAGGTGCAAATGGCCAAAACTAGCTATCCCTCCCCTCTATGATAAAGGGGGATCCAAAACTAAAACGGACAGAGCATCCTGTAAATGGATACCACCAAAAGCTGGTTGGTATAAACTCAACTTTGACGGAGCATCCCGAGGCAACCCTGGGGTAACAGGTATAGGAGGGATCATCCGCAATTGGAAATTAGAAGTGATAGCAAAATTCTCAAGACCCATTAGCCCTACAACCAACAATATGGCCAAATGTGTAGCGGCATTAGAAGGGCTTAAATTATGCAAAAATCTTAACATTTCAAAAGTAATTGTTGAAGGAGACTCCCAAATTATTATCAACGCCATCCACACTAAAAAAACTCCTAATTGGGTTTTAAATTAAAAAATAGAAGAGATTAATTTATTAATGGATAATATTCTCAATTATGAAATCAAACATACTTTCAGAGAAGGAAACACAGAGGCTGATAAGATAGCGAATCTAGGTGCCAATGGAGTAGTAACATTGGAACAACATATATAATAGCTTAAGAGGTATTTTAATGATAAGGTTAAGGTAGAGACCTTACCCTGTGTTGACCTCAGTAGGAAGATTGGGAAACTGACTCTCCTATGAGGATACAAGATCCTCATATAGAGACATTCTAACCATAGGAACCCTTCTTACTTATAAGAATATAGGAGCTCTTTGGGGAAGATAGCTTACTAAAGAATCATATGGGACCCTTAAATAATAATAAAGTAGTTTTATCAGAGAATATGAGTAGGTTCGCAAACTTAGCCTTTTCCTTTTAGACATTGTAGCTCCACATTCCTTTAATCTCTTGTCCTTTTTAAATGCAATATTGAGTCTCTTGGCTAGTTCTAGCAAGAGAATGGAGCAAATTTTTAGCTTTGACCAAAGATAGACTGTAACTAACAATTTTGGTGTCTTTAGTTACTTTAAAAGAGTAGCATTATGTTAAGGAACAGTATATGCAAATTTGATGTCTATACAATATCTACCTACAATTTTGATGTAAATACTATTTTCATGATTATGAGCACAATATTTTCATTTTTCCTTTCTGTCTCTCCCTAACATCTCCTTACTCAATGGTCGCATGATCGCATGTGGTTAGAAAGCTGCATGCGATCATGCAACAAGCCTTTACTCTCTATCTTCCTACCTTGCAAGACACCTCGGGCTAACCAAAAATGCAAACTACTGGCTAAATACCCACGCTCGAGATCCGACTGCAATTTTAACCCCAGCTTCACCCTGGGTTTATTTTCCCTCTTAGTCACCAAGTTGCTTTATTTTTTCTTAACCATGACTACATCTAGCGACCACACAAAATCTCTTTAACCACGCAACCGCGTATCCGCTTTAAAATCCATGGACCCACCAATTGAGATTCTTATCTAATGGTGGGTGCGTGATCTCATGGGGTCAGAAGATCCCATGAGATCATGCGACCGCCATTGATCCTCACTGCATGATCATCACAAACTGTGACTCCATCTGACCCATGAGCCATTGAGATCCTCATCGGATGGTTGTCGCATGATCTCATGGGCTCAGAAGATCCCATGAGAGCATGCGACAACCATCGGATTTTCTCTGCACTGGATTGATCTCCGCACAAGGTAAGATAAGACTAAAAGTTATACACAAGTAATGCTTTTGGCTTAATAGACAAGCATGAGTTGACTTTCTTTAACTTCTGGATTTCCATGGTTAACATCTGATTGAAGAAACGTCATAGAAAAAACAATATAAAATATACTGCATTTAATATGCGACTGTTGTTTTTGGTGGGTCCCCTTTCCCTATCCCTAAGTCCAAGCGCTTACATTTTATTAAATCTTTCTAAGGTTTCGGGTTATCTTTGGCCTTGTCACATGATCACATAGTTTTTTTATTGCTATGCGATCATGCGACTGGGGTTACCTTGTCGGGTGGGGTCCCCTTTGAGATTTTTTCCCCAAGTCCTAAGTTCCCCCTAGTTTTATTATTTCCTACATCTGCAGGGCATCTTTTGGCCTTGTCACATGATTGCAAGAGCCATTTTCATTGCTTGCGACCATGTGAAAAGGCTACTTCTTGTGCTGGGGCCCATTGGTAGGTGTGATGTGGCATTTTCCAGTTGGTCTGAGGTGGCAGGTGGGTCTGACAGGAATTAATAGGTGTGCAGGATCGACGATCCTCGCTACACCACGATGGAAAGCTACGGGCTTTTTAACCAATGAGTTTCAGTGAGAGCTGTCGATTCGGTTCAAAGGGTAATGTGTTCGGTGTGGTCCTGCTGTCAGAAAAGGGGGGTGAGGTGTCATCTTTTAGCCTTGTCGCATGATCGCAAGAGCCATTTTCACTGCTTGCGATCATGCGACAAGGGTGCCACATATGCTACAGGCCCGTTGATGGAAGAAGGTTGGTGGTCCCACTGTCAGGGAAGCTGATGACATGCTGTGCTCTGATTGGTTGGTAGTGTATCGAGGTGGCAGGGTTCCAAGGTGGGCCCGATGTTTCAATGGGTGGGAAGAGTCTTGATCAACGATAGTCACATGATCGCTTGGAATTTTTCTAGCCCATGCGATCATGCGACCTGCCGTCGATCTTCTTGTGTGGGCCCAGTTAAGTTTCTTAGTCCATTTGGTGGTAACGATATATTTCTAGCAGTGCTGATAAGGTTTCTCTTTGTCTGCTAGATCGCGTGATGTTTTGGCAAGGGTCTAGTGGACTTGGTGATTCAGCGAGTAGTAGTCCCGTGATCGCTAATTTTTTTAGCGATGGAGGAAAGTATTTCATGAACTAGCGGAAGCCCTTCAGTCACCAATTTCACCAAGTGTAACCAGTTTCCTATGGTGGTTAATTTCATGACAGCGCAGTTGCGTGACTAAAGATAAACTGTTAAGAGGGAAGCCCACAAATTTTAAAGAGATCTACGGTGGTGTTTTAGAGTTGAGTCAGATTTGAATCCTGATCGTCAATTTGCTAATGGAGCTTTGGAGGAAGTCGTTACAGTTCAAGCTTTACCATTGATGTAAGATCATCAAACGGTCAAAAAATAATGAATCATATGCTGACTCCACTCCCAGATTCAACCAAAAGGGCGCTGGTGAAGGCTATAGGGGATCAACACTTTGACAACTCCTTTACCTACAGAACAAATGGAGGGGTCATTGGCCAGTTTATAGCCCTTTTTACCTTTGCAGGCAAAAAGGAAGAGGACATAATATTAGTAGTTAGGGAAGTGTTCTTAGCAGAACATCTAGGTGGTTTGAAGAAGATGGTCCATTGTATTGACCAAAACCTCACAATCCCTTACCTGGATCAAACTATGCAAACCTACATTGAGGAATTGGATACTATCCCTCAGTCCGACAGGGTGGCTCTCATGACTTTTAAGGATGAATATAGTTTTGATGAACACTGGCTGGAGATGGAGTGAATTATTGACTACCTCTCATCTGCCCTAGCCACTGCACTTAGTACATATGCCTTGTTGCATGATTGCAAGGCATCCCTTCCACTCTTGTGATCATGCGACCAGATTTGTATTGATGCTGATTGCTAAGTTTTATAGATTTACAAAGTTCAGAATCAAGATTTCTTCAATCTTTTTACTTTGTATAAATATAGATATGTTGATAATTGTATATCTATATTTATATATAGTTGATTAGTTTCAATATATGAATTGAATATCAGGATTCCTTTGGTTGGCTTCACAGCATTGATAATAGCCTATACATCTGGTTATATATATTTAGGGTAATATATACAACTAGTCCTTGTTGCGACCACTCATCTGCCCCATCCACTACACTTAGTACATATGCCTTATTGTATGATCACAAGGCATCCCTTCCACTCTTGCGATCATGCGACCAGATTCGTACTGGTGCTAATTGCTAATTTTTATAGATTTACAAAGTTCAGAATCAAGATTTCTTCAATCTCTTTGCTTTGTATAAATATAGATATGTTGTTAAATTTATATCTATATTTATACATAGTTGATCAGCTTCAATATATGAATTTTGAGTATCAGGATTATCTTTGGTTGGCTTCACAACATGGCTAATAGACTGTACATCTGGCTATATATATTTAGGGTAATATATACAACCATATGTATTGGTAATTTGGACTTTGGCTAATCTCTCTTAAGAGATGTTATTCTCTTAGTTGGAATTTCCTTTGATTTAATATATATAGACCTGCAATATACCTTAGTCCAACACTTCTTCTTGATAACATAATAAAGTAGAGTAGGCTCTGTCCTTTGGCAATCACTCTTAATGATTATAAGTTACAGGAAATTACAACCTTAATTGGTAAGGGCTATGAATTTTTAGGCGCATTTGGTCTCTATCACTATTATTTCAGTAAGGTATTTGATTAAATAAAGGTAAGAAGATTTTAATAGCAATGATTGGAAAGGTAAAAACTAAGGTTATGATGACACTTTACTTCTAATTATAACGTATTTTTTAATAATAATACCCACTATTTTTAGACAGGTAATGAAATCAAGGTAAAGGTTCTTTATATATATGTTGGTTAACCCTTGGTTTTGGAAGATGTCTTATATTTTAGGTATTTTTCATATCCGGATGAACAAATCATTATCGACAAGAAGAGGATCAGATAATGATATTTAATTTTATAAAGGACTTATTCTGGTCAAAACACCAGTCAATGTATACCAACTAAAATATGATTTTAGAAGAAAAAACATATCTCGAACTTATTGAGACTTGGGTATGCCCATGAAATGATGTATAAATCTTGATAGATATCGAGCCATGGGTATGCCTATGGTAGTTATGTATATTTACAAATATCGATAATTGTCGAGTCATGGGTATACCCATGTAATTTTTGTATAAGTACGGGACTTCGGTCCCGGGCAAGGTGGAGGTTTTCTCAACCCCGCTCTTTCCTACCAGTGCCTGCAGTGAGCGGGGTCACATTGTAAAATAACTTTTATATTAATAAAAAACTTTCAAGGCTTCGGCCTTTTACTGATCAAAAAATAAATAAATTTATTTATTAACTTAGTTTAATAAATTTGTGAATTGTTTTAGTTAATGAAATTTGTTAATTTATTTATAGGTTCATTTTATTATTCAAAGGTCCTATAAATTATATGAAATTTAGTAAGAGTGTTGGTTGTTTGAGATGATAGATTCTGTGTACAATCTATTTACGAGATTATTTTCTTTATCATTATTTAATTATGATATATATTGTTGGCATTAAGTATGATTGTCATTAGTGACAACACTTATTCAGACTCTGCGTGCTTACCGATCAGAATAGTGCTTACCGAGTAGAACAGTGCTTATCAAGCAGAACAATGTTTATCGAGCAGAACAGTGTTTACCGAGCAGAACAGTGCTTACCGAGTAGAATAGTGTTTACCGAGAAGAACAGTGTTTACCGAGTGATGAGATGAGTAGCGTTTACTGAGTGCCAGCATGGTAAACAGGGAATTCAGTCTCTACCGAGTGACACTATATCTACCGAGTCTCCAATATATACCGTGTTCGAAACTACAACTGATTGGTTAGTATGGATCGTGCCTCCACTTCTACTGAGTGCATGATGATGCTGAGTAACGCAGTGGATGTTGAGTATTAGAAAGTCACCGAGTTAGTTTGCAGTAACCGAGTCACTATATGTGGGCTGACTCACTAATATTTGTGTTAGCTTGTTTAAGAGCTGACTTTGTAATTATTTTGTAATTGTTTTGGATTGATATATAAACAATATTTTATATCATATCTAAGGTGTGAAATAGCTAAGTATATAGAGGAGAGAAAGGTAGAGATAAGCGAATTAAAAAGGGCTACAACAGTATAAGAAGCAGCAAAGATCTATCCATCACAGAAGGTGATCAGTACATCAGACAATCTCAATTAGCAAGTACAGTTGCAAGTAAGAGATCTACTGTTTCATCCTAATAGGTGAATCAGCTTAAAATCCTTTAACCAGGTAGACTTAACAGTCTTTTTAAAATCTTTTAACCGAGTGCATACTTTATTGTATGTTTGTAAATCCTCTAACAAGGTGGACCTAGCAGTCCTTATTGCTCCTAACAGGGTAGATCATTAGAAGTGATCATTGTAAGCCTTAACCGGCAAACTTTATACTGCAGTATTGAAGTTTTGTGGGTATCATCCCCACCCTAGTTTTACTTTCTACTTGGAAGGTTTCTGGGTCACCAAATCTCTGTGTTCAAAGTGTTATGAAAGTTTTATTCTTTTTGTTACTCATGCATGCAGTCAGATTATCAATCTAATATTATTAAGATCTGAATTTGTTAAAAGTTTTGAAGTTACTGATTCACCCCTCCCCTCTCAGTAACCTGGATAGTCTTGAATATTTCCAACAATTGGTATCGGAGCTCCGTGGTTCTCAGAATAAAGTTTGATAGCTTGAGAAAAGATTCAGGACAATGGAGATATTTAAACTTAACAAAGTAATTGAGAATGAAAAGCTAGATCTGGAAATGGCCATAACTCAACTCAAAGAAGCAAGAGAGCATCTTTCCCTTTCCCTAATAAGAAGGAAGGAACTTGCAAATCAGATTAATGACCACCAGTATGTTGAAGAAAAGATTGAAGACTTTTTCCCTTCAAGCAGCTCAGATGAAGCAAACAATGCAATCAAAGAACTTCTAGAAAAGAGTGGATCTCTGCAAGAAGAAGTAAGAAAATTGAAAAGAGAACAGGAAATTCAGTCAACAAGATTCTGTGAAATCTTGGAACAAAGAAACAAGATGAAAGATGAAATAGATGGAAAGAACAATGAAATCCAAAATCAAACCCTTCAGCTAGAAAACCTTATTGATCAAATCTCCAATGCAAATGAAGAAATCTTGACTCTGAGATCAGAAAATGAAAATATAAGAGAGGATCTGAGATCTGAAAAGAAAATCAATTTAAGATTGATGAGTGACCTTGATGCTGAAAGACAAATCAATGAGAGAATGTTGAAATCTCAAGAAGATATGAATCAGGTATATGAACGAAACCTTCATAGGCAAAAAGGAAAAGTAGGACTTGGATACAAAGAGAAAGGTGAATCCTCCAAACAAGGTACTCAAAAGAATCATAAACCTACTTGTAATCACTGTGGAAAAATTGGTCATACTTCAAACAAATGTTGGAGCAATGGAAAAGAAAAATTCAATGGAAAATGCTACAATTGCAATCAGCATGGTTATAAAGCAAATGAATGCAAGGAGAAACCAAGATTTAAAGGCAAATGTCACAAATGTAGCAAACAAGGTCATAAGGCATCATAATGCAGAACTAAAACACCCAATCTAGCAGAACAAATTATTAAAGCAATGTTTGGTTGGGATTACAACACTTGGTGTAGATGTCATTACTGTGGAGAATATGGACACATTGGCATGAATTGTGTAAGGCATCACTTGAGAAAAAGGGATTCTACCATAAGATGTTATAATTGCACTAAGCTTGGTCACATAGCTAAAAACTGCATGAATTTAGGCAAAGTTGAAGATGAAAAGAAAGCAAAAGCAAATAACATTAGGAAGCAGATGAGACAACAGTGGATTCCTAAACCTACTGAGCAAACCAGTCCAAGTAATGAAGTCACTCATGAAGGGAGTGGCTCTATGAACTCTAAGTCTCTAAGAAAGCACTAGAACTATATCTTCTTAGACATATTCCAAAATAGTTCCTGAACTAAAAGGAAGAAAGATCCAAATCAGTATGCAAGATATAGCAGGATCACAAGAAGATCGGTATCAGTTACCACCGAGCAAGGTCAGGTGTAACCTAATTTCATTTGGTTACTGAGTAAGGTCAGAGAAGTATGAATTCGTATGTTCTCCAAGTTGCAGAATCTTCATCGAGCATTTAATGCATAGTGGATGACAGTCTGTTGAATTCAATACCCTAATTCCTATGGAGCATTAATGACAAAGTTTTAACAAAAAGCATGAAATCGAGTTCATTCTTCACCGCGAATATTAGCATATTGAGCAGAGAAATTTCTAGTGCGATCAAGCAATTCGAAGCAAAATTTTGAAGCAAAATTTTTTCTACCGAGCTACCATGGCTTCATCCAGTACCAAAGTAAAGAAAGGTTCGAAAATGTTAGTTCATGGAGAATGGAAAGCGCCAGATTTCAAACTCGTGCCCGCGGTTGTAGAAACCTTAGATCCGAGTGGAGCTCAGTCTCAAATTCCTCCAAAGGTACTTCTTGTAAATGACATTCGTAGTCATTTTAAAGGTACAATTCAAGAACTTGGAACCCTAGAGATAGATGTTGTTCGTGATGAACTATGTGTTGATGGTGTTCTCAAACTAGGACATAAACATTTGGAAGATAAGGGTTTAACACATATCACCCACTTGCCTCAGGGTTTCCAAATAAAATGGATAAGATATATTCTAAGCCGAGTGCATGAAGGTAAAATTTGGCTTGAGCAACCAGTGGAAATAACAAAGAAGATGATTCACCAAATCACTGGTCTTCCCATGCTTGCCAAGGCTAAATCTACAAAAACCCTAGGTCGGGTAGAGCTGGAAAAGAAAACCCTAGCCGAATGGGATGGTAGAGGTATGAGAATTAACAACATTACCGATGTAGAACTAAAATTTGGCACATATGTAATAGCTCACAAGATATACAATTCAAGTCAGCAGAATAGTGTTCCATGTGAAGCAGTTGACCTAGCCTATAAAATTGTGAAGAACAATCTGTCATTTGACCTAGCAGATCTTTTGTTGAAACAGCTCAACAAGAATATGGAGAGCATCCAAACCTCAAAGAACAATCCATGTAAGTTTGGCTCACTGTTGGTTTGTTTATTTTTCTATGCTCAAAAGTTTTTCCCATCAAAAAGCACGGTAAAATGGAGAAAGGATGTGCCTATTCTTTATCAGATAAATGAGTATATTGCAGAAATGGGTGAGAATTTTACAAGCATAATGGATAACTATTTCAAATCTTTTAAGGAGAAGATGAATAACAGATTCCGGATTCCACTAAAGTTGGTGGAAGATTATAAAGATGATGTTTGTTTCATGGTTGATTGTGATAGAGTATACATTCAGGCAGTAAGGCCCAGGATTGTATGGGTGAAACCTCTTCCTTATGAGGTAAACATTGATGAAACAAAGGATATAATTGAAGCCCTAGTAAATCAACCTGTTGATCCAAAGGCTCCATACTTTGGAACATATGATGAAGCTAAGATAAGAATTGAGCTAAGCATAAAACTTCCACAGGCGGTTAACAAAGGCAGAAAGAGGATGGCCAAGATGCAATCTAGCACACCTCTAATGTTAACCGAGGGCATAGGAGAAGATATTGTAGAAGAAGAAGAAAAGGATGAGAATAAAGAAGAACAAGTGCCTATAAAGAAGAAAGGAAAGGTAACTATCACCGAGGAACCCGAGCAATCCACTGTAGTATTCACAAGGAAAAGATCAAGGGGCAAGCCAGGTAAAATCAATGATGATATAGTACTCAAAAGGCCTCCTCCCTCATTTGAACAAAAGATTAAGGATTTGAGAGAAGGATCTAGAATTTCAAATTTCAAATCTCTCAAATATGAAATTAAATCAAAGGCAGAGAGTAGTAGGAAATAGAAGATGTTGTTATTGAGAAAATGGGAAAATGGAAGTACTCACCTGATGATATGGCTTCTCAAATTCCAGGTGTTCTATTGGATAAAGTCAAGTTGAGATGGTCCAATGCAAAAAAAATTGTCAAGGACATATATGCTCAAACCTTAAGACAATTGATGCCAAGTTTGAAAGATGATGAAATAAATAAGGCATTGATAGAAAATGAGTGCAAGATGACACTAAAATTCAACAGTTGTTTGATTTTGATCAAAGATATAGAGTAGGTTGTGAAGAGTGCAAATTCTACTTGGAAAAACATCTATCATCTTCAAAAACTGAGTACTGAAACTATGATAATTAAAGATATTGAAGATGACAGCGATGAAGAAGAAGAAGAAGAAGAAATAGTTCAAATTGATAATGTTGTGACAGAGGAAGCAGGGAAAGAAGCTACCAAGGAAGCTGAGAAGAATGTTGAGGAAGATGATCCAGTTCAGATAGCTGCAGAGGTAATTGCCTCACTTCCCCACTCTCCAGTAAAAATTGCTACATCTAGCTTGGAGAAAACTTCAAGTGTGATTGTAACAACTCCCTCAGATACATCAAATGTCCAATCATCACTAGCATAGCTCAATGTATCAATGATAGAAGTGGCTACCACTTCATCTACCGAGCTTCAACCTCCTTCTTCCACCGAGTTGCAGTCTTCTGTACCTTCTTCAAATTTGAGTTTTTCAGCAGTAAGTACTTCAGATTCTATAATTGTAAATACTTAAATTTTTTATTTATCAAGTATTCCAGTTAGCATCCCATTAGTCAGAAGTTTATCAGTTTTCACTACAAGTCCTACTGTGTCTATAGTAATTTCTACTACAAAGGCAATAAGCATAAAGACTCAACCGAGTACAAAATTTCTGAGTAAGAGTGTAGTAGAAGGTATAGATCTAGATGAGGAGATACAAATTCCCCAGCTAGATTTTGCAAACCTCACTGCAAATCAAATGCAAATAGTTGGTGAACTCCTCCAGAAGAAAGGAAAGCAGAAGAAACTAAAAGAAGAAAGAGATAAGGAATATAAGATCATTGAGGATGCCAAGAACATTTTGACAGAAGCTATAGGTGTTGAAGTTGATTCCTCTCAACACATTTTGTTGCAGTTGGTAGAAGCAATTAACAAGTTTAATGATGATTCCTCTGGAACAGACAAGTTGCTTGAAAAGGCCGAGAAGAAGTTTGAAAATGAAGTGCTTGAGCACATTGCTCAATAAATAACTATTAATCAGGTAGGGTTATTTTTAGTTTTGACTAGCATTGAGTCCTCCTATTCCAAGGTAACATCTCTTTTTGTCAAAATTTGTAATGTTTCCGAGTTCTCAAAGGAGATTAAAGACAAAATAAATAAGATTGATGAGGATCTAAAGATCAGTGCACAAAAGTTGCAACTTGAACCTAGTTCAAGCTCTGCACATCAGATGAAAGTCAGATTCCTATCTGATAAGCAGTCAGAGTTATTGAAAGAAGATGCAAGGATCATATTAACATTAATAGATATTCAGAACATGATCCTTCCCATCATGGATACAATGCAGAAGCATATTGCATACTCAAAAACATTGATCCATGACAATCAGTTTTCAATTGCAGATCACATGATTGAACTCTCTGCAAAAGTCCAAGTTGCACTCCATACATGCAAGATTCTGCAAGAGAATTGGGATAGAACTCTAGCACTAATTGGAAAGGTGCATTCTGATTTTCTCTCACATTTTGGTATCTCTGTGTAAAATATTTGTATATACACCTTTGGCATTATTGTCAAAAAGGGGGAGAAAGTATATGAGATATGAAAGGGGGAGAAAGTATAAATAGGAAATATGAATATGAGGTGAAATAAGATATTTGTATATATACTATATAAGGGAGACATGAAATGTATATACAGCAGTATGACAAAAATAAATTTTTTTTGAATAATCAAAACCAGTGTCAACATGATTGTGTATATAAGTTTTGGGCAATAAGTGTTTTTGTCACTAATGCCAAAGGGGGAGATTGTTGGCATTAAGTATGATTGTCATTAGTGACAACACTTATTCAGACTCTACATGCTTATCGAGCAGAACAATGCTTACCGAGCAGAATAGTGTTTACCGAGCAGAACAGTGTTTACCGAGTGATGAGATGAGTAGTGTTTACCAAGTGCCAGCACGGTAAACAGGGAATTCAATCTCTACCGAGTGACACTATATCTACCGAGTCTCCAGTATATACCGTGTTCAAAACTACAACCGATTGGTTAGTATGGACCATGCCTCCACTTCTACCGAGTGCATGACGATGTCGAGTAATGTAGTGGATGCCGAGTATCAGAAAGTCACCGAGTTAGTTTGCAGTAACCGAGTCACTATATTTGGGCCGACTCAGTAATATTTGTGTTAGCTTGTTTAAGAGCTGACTTTGTAATTATTTTGTAATTGTTTTGGATTGATATATAAACAATGTTTTATATCATATCCAAGGTGTGAAATAGCAAAGTATATAAAGGAGAGAAAGGTAGAGATAAGTGAATTACAAAGGGCTACAGCAGTATAAGAAGCAGCAAAGATCCATCCATCACAGAAGGTGATCAGTACATCAGATAATCTCAATCAGCAAGTACAGTTACAAGTAAGAGATCTACTATTTCATCCTAACGGGTGAATCAGCTTAAAATCCTTTAACCAGGTAGACTTAACAGTCTTTTTAAAATCTTTTAACCGAGTGCATACTTTATTGTATGTTTGTAAATCCTCTAACAAGGTGGACCTAGCAGTCCTTATTGCTCCTAACAGGGCAGATCATCAGAAGTGATCATTGTAAGCCTTAACTGGCAAACTTTATACTGCAGTATTGAAGTTTTGTGGGTATCATCCCCACCCTAGTTTTACTTTTTTCTTGGAAGGTTTCTGGGTCACCAAATCTCTGTGTTCAAAGTGTTATGAATGTTTTATTATTTTTGTTACTCATGCATGCAGTCAGATTATCAATCTAATATTATTAAGATCTGAATTTGTTAAAAGTTTTGAAGTTACTGATTCACCCCTCCCCTCTCAGTAACCTAGATAGTCTTGAATATTTCCAACAATATATAAACATATTGAGTTTATATTTAAATTGAATATACTTTTATATTAATATAAGAGGATTTGTTAATGATTAAAGTGTCATTATATTTTTTTTTTTCATCTTTGGGGAAATGAGCTTACTTAATTAGTTCAATAATTTTTCTATATATGAGATCATGTTTAAGTTGTGTATATTAAAATTTAACTTTAGTTTTGTTCTACAAAAGAATAGACGTTTCTCTTATACATTGATTCTTGATTGATCAATTATTGGAGATTGATGTTCTTGCATTGAAATTGGGTGTTTTTACTTCATTGGATCCTTAGGGAATCTTTAGAGAATATTCTTTGTTTCTAATGTTGTTGTAATGTTTATGTTCCTTTTCTCTTAGTGACTTAATTAGTTATATGCTTAGATTTAATTATGTACCGAAATAGAATTCAAATGCTTATGGATTTATTTCAAGTTCTTTATGGTGTGTGTTTTGTCTTCTTCGTGCCTGGAGTGCCTTCTTGGACTTATTGCGTTATCGGGTACTAGAAGACCTAGGAGGGAAACATAGGTCGGGGTATGTGTCAAATGATTCTGTTTCAGTTGTGTTTTGATGTGAATGTACTTCTCTGATTATCCTCCATGTCTTTACCATTTGGGCTCATGTTGTATTGAGTTTTACTTCATATTCTATAGAGGAGAATATGTTATTGACTTTTATGTCCGATCCACTAGATCATGTGTATATATTCTTTTGTGAATACTTTGAGAGTGTTTTGTGACATTATGGTTATGTGAGAACCAGTGTGTTCCTATTATTTTGTGGAGCAGTCCTGAGGGACATTATTATCATCTTGTAATCTATGTGAGATCTATGAGCCTAGGGTAGTTTACCTAGATATGTAGTAGGAGGTGGCTTGCAATAACCATCGGGGCCCACAAGTGGCTATCAAGATCACTTATTGTTAAGTTTTTATAATCAAGTGATAACATAATATAACATTGAGAGATATTAAAATGAACCTAACAAGATATGGTTTCCTCACCTTGGCTTAGTGCTAGTATAGACTAAGGTGGGAATGGAGAAGATGACTAGCCCCGTTTAAAGGAATGAGTTGGCATAGTGGATGGCTTCCTCAGTACGAGAGGTCATTGACACCATGTATGGTCACTTGGGTGCTGGGATCCAGAGAGATTACGAGGACAAAACTCAAGGGTTAGATGTACATGATGACACCTTCCTATGAATAGTCTAGTTATCCTACATGTGTCAGCTACCTCTGGAATAGTGAGTCTTTCATATCATATGCTTTTTCACCTTGAGTAGAGAGCTTACAGGATCCTTTCCTTAGCTTTATCTATTTGATGTTTGTTATCTGAGTGGGATCTGTTCTTATCTCCTCAGCACGATGGGAGTGGACCATTTAGGTTCACGAGGTTGGGTGGTAGTGATTATTTTACCATTTGAGATTCTGATGTTCGTGTACTGGTGCTGGATGATCCCTGTAGTAGTTGTTCCTTCTTGATCTTCATTGATGGAGTTGCGTTCTTATCTCTTCTTCTTCTTTGTGATCATGTATCTTTGTATCAGTTCTTCAGAGATGTCATGTTGTACTTCTTTTCAGTTAATGTATTACATACCCTATGACATGTGCAGTGGATGTAGGTTTATGGATACCTTATGGTACCAGTTGTATTTATGTAATCTTTGATGTGATGTTACTTTTATCTTTCATTGTTTATATGAGTTTTGTAATTGTACCTAATCTAATTTATTAATTAACATTAATGTAATCTTCATCGAGGAACCCTTGAGAGTTCTAACCTGTGTTGGTTGTTTGTATTGATGTGAGTAAATGGTAATTGCTTCCGCATTGATGTTTATCTTGTATGTTAACTTTTTTAAAAAAATATTCTGCAAACTTAGATGCATGTTTAGGTTAAATTCTCTTGGGTTCCCTGGTGAGGCATTACACTTGGTATTAGAACACCGAGTTCCACATTGGGAACTCTAGGAAGTTGTGTGCCCATTAGATGTCTAAACTATTAAAACTTGAAACCAAACATAGACGTATATCTATTTTGTGTTTGATAAACATTAATTTACATCTGAACATTTATGTTCTTACTTCTCTTAAATGTCATTGCGATATCACTTGCCTAGTGATTGTCATAGGTGATTGGACTATTTATTGTGTTTAGGTACCTTCTCTAATCTATCTTGGGTAAAATACCTTTGTATGTCATGAAGCGATTACTCCCTTGAGTGTGGCTGCCACTAGTCACCTTGTTATGTGAATGTTGTATGATTGATAATTTATTTTGGGCTGTTTTATGAATTTTTCTTGTTGTGTATGGGTTAACATTGAAATTTTTGAACTTTCTTATGAATGGATTAGTCACCTTACTCTCTTTTCATTATCTATTTTGTGATTCTATTCACACTTAATTTATTGTTGAAATGGAAATCTCCTACAATTTAATGTTGGACTTACGATTCCCCCACTTGGGTTTTATTTTTTTGAGTTTTGTGGTGGCTACTCTGAATGTTTGGTTTGTTGGCCCTGTGCTGTGATAAGTGTTGTTTCTATCATGTTCATCATGAACCCTTGATAGTATGTATAAGGGAGGACTTCACAGAGGTGGTACTAAGTTTTTTGTGTGAGTTTAGAATCATTGTGTATCCTATATGTTTGCATAAGTGTCGCATTAACTAGATAGTCTTTCATGAACTCAATTTTATTATTTGTTATAGTTATGAACGTGTTCTTTATGCGATTGAACCTAGATGTTTTCTGTGATGATGAATGAATGAAGGTTTTGATTTATTTTAATTGTAAATGAATGATTGATCAATGTGATTTTCAGTTTGTTCCTAAACTAGATATTATATTGTTCTTAATGACTGCATATCATGTTCCTACCTCATGACTTGATTTCAGATGTTATGTTTTGTTTTTAGTAAATGCTTTGTGTTTGGGGGATATGTATCCTCATCTGTTTGTAGGCTTCCAAGAGTAAGCCTAATCCTAGGGGGGGTGGATGTAGTACCCACCCCTAGCCCGATTTTATAAATGTTAAGATTACTTTAGGATGATAGATTAATTATTAATGTGTATGATTTTACTGACCCCATACTTGCATGTGTATGGTTGATGTGTTTGTTTTATATTTATATTTGACGTGCCTGATGTGGTTGAGGGACAGAGTTGTAGTTACTTGCTTGCGAGATCTACATGATCGACCAATCCCTGCCATTATCTGTTATATATTTATATATGTATGTACATGCAGGTTTGCAAGTACTGGGCATTGACTTCCCTAAATTGTTAAGATGAGCATGCCTTATCGCAGTCTCTCAGATGGTAAGAGAGGGGAGATAATACACAAATCCAAAATCCTAACCTAAGCCCATTTTTCCTAGGATTAGACGAGAATCAGTTTGACTACCCTACCCAGATTTATCTAGTAGGCATGAATTCGTGGATCCCTTCTCCTGCGTTTGCTAGGTTTTATGTCATTTGTTCTTGGTTGATTTATTACTTATGTGGGTGATTTTATGTGATTATTAATTTAATATTATAGTTGTATTTAATAATTAATTATGTTCCTATGATTAATTTGGAAAATTAATCTAAAGTCAAATGTTTGATTATTTAGAATTATTTGAACATTTAATTGTAATTAGATTTAATTTATGTTGCATACTTTATTAAATAATTAAATATTTGATTTGCATGACTTTAGTATGCATCAAGTATTTAATATATTTAATACATATTTGAATTATGACATGTGCATTAATATTTATTTTAAATTGAATTGTTCTCAAAAGTAAGCAACTTGTTTCAAAAAGTTAAAGTTGAGTTGTGCATTAAAAAGTGTTTTTAATTTATTAATTGAATTTTCCCTTAATTTCTGATTTGGAGTTGAACTATGAGTTAACTTTTGAGTTGTCTATAGGGTTGCATGAAATGGGAAATTGATTTCCTATTAGGAAAAAAAAATTGCATTCATTTTAGATTAGGCAGGTTTTGGAGAGGAATTTTGGAGGAGAGCTTATGCTTTGGATTTTGGAAATTTTTTGCTTTTTGTGGTTGCTTGTTGATTTGGCTTCTTTGTGCATTTAGATTGGGTGCATATTTTCTACATAGTTTTCAGATCTGCTGGTTGGATTGAATTGAGGAAGAGATTTTACATTCAGATCTTCAAAGGGTTTCCATTTCAGCTTTTGGCATTGGATCAGAGGTAGGGTTTGATAATCTTATTCTGTGCTTTGTGTTTGATGTTCAATGAATTTTTGTGTCTGAATCATTTCTTGGTTGTTTCCTTAGATCTGTATGTATTTCTTTTCTCTGGGTATTAGAGGAATCCTTAAATCTGATATTATAAGTTTTTATTAAAATTTAACATTGTACCGTTATGCTATCAAAATTTTGTTAAAAGTTTTCTCATAGTTTTCCTTTAAAATGAAAAATCAATCCTAGACTATAGTTTAACTATATGGCTGAGGAAAAAATAAATCCCCTTGAGAAAGAAATTCAATTTGGTTGAAAAAAAAACCCAATTTGGGTATGAAAGTCAATTCTGGACAATATATGTTATCCTCTGTTTTAAAAAAAAATACAATGACTGGTAAAAGACAAAACATGATAAGTCAAAAGTTAGAAAGATAATATATTTTATTTTCATTGATTTCTGGATTTTCGTATTTTATTCATTTAAAAATAAATAGAGGAATACTCTTTTAAAAAAACTTTGGGAAAAGTCTTTGTTTTAAAAGAAATTTTTTTAAAAAATATATATTAAATAGTGTTTAGGAGGTGGGGGCCACCAAATCCCCACCCCCCTTCCCATGGCACAGCACCCCTTGCTGGGCCTATGCGCATGGGGCACGGTACCTCCTGCACAGGTAGAGATACCACGTGCGGTACTCTGCTTTGTGTAGTGTACCGTGCACAAAGCACAGCATCGTGGGATGGGTGGGGCCCGACCCCAACCCCCCCCCCCCCCCCCCCCCCCCCCCCAACTACTTTTTATATATGTTTTATTTTTATTTTTTTATAAAGTATGTAAATTTTATTTCTTTAATCTTGTTTAATATTTAAGTTTTTAATTAATATTCATATATTATTAAATGAATTTTATATTATCAATTGTTTTAATTAATTTTTTTATTGTTAATTAAATAAATTTATTTATTTATTAACTTAGTTTAATAAATTTGTGAATTGTTTTAGTTAATGAAATTTGTTAATTTGTTTATAGGTTCATTTTATTATTCAAAGGTCCTATAAATGATATGAAATTTAGTAAGAGTGTTGGTTGTTCGAGATGATAGATTCTGTGTACAATCTATTTACGAGATTCTTTTCTTTATCATTATTTAATTATGATATATATAAACATATTGAGTTTATATTTAAATTGAATATACTTGTATATTAATATAAGAGGATTTGTTAATGATTAAAGTGTCATTATATTTATTTATTTTTCAACTTTGGGGAAATGAGCTTACTTAATTAGCTCAATAATTTTTCTATATATGAGATTATGTTTAAGTTGTGTATATAAAAATTTAACATTAGTTTTGTTCTACAAAAGAATAGATGTTTCTCTTATATGTTGATTCTTGATTGATCAATTATTGGAGATTGATGTGCTTGCACTGAAATTGGGTGTTTTTACTTCGTTGGATCCTTAGGGAATCTTTAGGGAATATTCTTTTTTTATAACGTTGTCGTAATGTTTATGTTCCTTTTCTCTTAGTGAGTTAATTATTTATATGCTTAGATTCAAGTATGTACTGAAATGGAATTCAAATGCTTATGGATTTATTTCAAGTTATTTATGGTGTGTGTGTTGTCTTCTTCGTGCCTGGAGTACCTTCTTGGACTTATTGTGTTATCGGGTACTAGAAGACCTAGGAGGGAAACAGAGGCTGGGGTATGTGTTAGAAGATTCTATTTCAGCTGTGTTTTGATGTGAATGTACTTCTTTGATTAGCATCCCTGTCTTGACCATTTGGGCTCATGCTGTATTGAGTTTTACTTCATATTCTATAGAGGAGAATATGGTATTGACTTTTATGTCCGATCCATGGGATCATGTGTATATATTCTTTTGTGAATACTTTGAGAGTGTTTTGTGACATTATGGTTATGCGAGAACCAGTGCGTTCCTATTATTTTGTGGATCAGTCCATAGGGACATTATTATCATCTTGTGATCTATGTGAGATCTGTGAGCTTAGAGTAGTTTACCTAGATATGTAGTAGGAGGTGGCTTGCTATAAGCGTCAGGGCCCACAAGTGGCTGCCAGGATCACTTATTGTTAAGTTTTTATAATCAAGTGATAACATAATATAACATTGAGAGATATTAAAATGAACCTAACAAGATATGGTTTCCTCGCCTTGGCTTAGTGCTAGTATAGACTAAGGTGGGAATGGAGAAGATTACTAGCCCCCTTTAAAGGGATGAGTTGGCATAGTCGATGGCTTCCTCAGTACGAGAGGTCATTGACACTGTGTAGGGTCACTTGGGTGTCGAGATCCAAAGAGATTACCAGGACAAAACTCAAGGGTTAGACATACATGATGACACCTTCCTATGCATAGTCTAGTTATCCTACATGTGTCGGTTGCCTCTGGAATAGTGAGTCTTTCATATCATTATGTTTTTTCACCTTGAGTAGAGAGCTTACATGATCATTTCCTTAGCTTGATCTATTTGATGTTTGTTATCTGAGTGGGATCTATTGTTATCTCCTCAACACGGAGGGAGTGGACCATTTACGTTCACGAGGTTGGGTGGTAGTGATTCTTTTACCATTTGAGATTCTGACGTTCATGTACCAGTGTTGGATGATCCCTGTAGCAATTTTTCCTTCTTGATCTTCATTGATGGAGTTGTGTTCTTATCTCTTCTTCTTCTTTGTGATCTTGTATCTTTATATCAGTTCTTTAGAGATGTCACGTTGTAGTTCTTTTTGGTTAATGTATTACATACCCTGCAACATGTGCAGTGGATGTAGGTTTATGGAAACCTTATGGTACCAATTGTATTTATGTAATCTTTGATGTGATGTTGCTTTTATCTTTCATTGTTTATATGATTTTTGTAATTGTACCTAATCTAATTTATTAATTAATATTAATGTAATCTTCGTCAAGGAACCCTTGAGAGTTGTAACCTGTGTTGGTTGTTTGTATTGATGTGAGTAAATGGTAATTGCTTCTTCATTGACATTTATCTTTTATGTTAACTTTTAAAAAAAAATATTTTGCAAACTTAGATGCATGTTTAGGTTAAATTCTCCTGGGTTCCCTGGCGGGGCATTACAGAAAACATGGAAAACAACTATCAATCTAAGCATTAGCTAGCAAATTCTCCAAAGCATGAGAGTTCATAATCATGGATTATGAAGCCTCAAATTCATGAGCAAGTATAGCCAAATTAGAAGTATGTAGAAGCATTAAAATCTTAGAAGAAGGTAGAAGCCTTTGAAAATTATATTTTATAGGATTTGGAAGGGAATCGATGGTTGAGATGCATCCATGAGGAGTGTTTGAGATGCATCTTGGCTTGATCCTTGATCCATGTGTAAGCCTCCTAATCATAAAGTGTGTTTGTTGTGTTTGTTTGATTTAGGAGGTATTTATGCATTTGTTTTAATTAATAACTATAGTCTTTGCATTTTGGTGGGATTGAATTAATTAAATAGGCCTAGAGTTAATAACCTTGATTCTTGCCTGAACCTTAGTAATGAATGCTTGATTTAGGATTTGATGGGGTTTATTGAATTTTTGGGAGCTTATGTTAATAATCAAATATCAAATTAACACAATTAAGGTTATATGCCAAATTAAGGGCAAATAGGGCCTTAGGTTTTATTAGCCCAATTTTAGATGATTACATTTGCCCCTCTTTGAATTGCTTTGTGAACAGCACAGGGATTCAAAGAAAATCTGATTCAAAGTATGATTCATGAGATTTATAGAGCAGCGAGAACTACTCTGAAGTTGAGAATTTTGAGCTTGATTGAATGAAATCCTACTTGATTAAAAAGCCATCAATTCTAAACTTGATTGAACACAAATTGACGTTGTCGATTCAGAGCTTGATTGAATGAGGACCAATAAAAGAATCTCGAGCATGATCAAATGAAATTTTGTTTGATTTGAGAACTTATCAATTCTAAACTTGATTGGACAGGAATTGACAATACCGACTCCAAGCTTGATTGAATGAAGGTCGATATGAGATTTTGAAAAGAATTTTCAGTTGAAAATAATAGTCTCAGCTTGATTGAAGAGAACTATCTTGCCCCTGGTGTTGAAGAATTTGATTCAAAGCATTGGATGTTGGTATGATTATGCCCCCTCAAGACTGAAATTAGAACAAATTCGAATAAACTTGTTGGTTTCATGCATGTAGAAAGATTTACAGTGATTGAATTAGTCTCGGATCAAGCATAGATCGATTGGAAAGAGTTTTAAAGCCATTTAGATCGATTTAAGTGCCCTAGAAGCATTATTTGACCAAGTTTGACCAAGAATTTGAGAAATTTGACCAAGTTTGACTTGTGTTGAAATGTATCCTAGCATGTAAATCTGATTTTCCTTGCTCACTACATCATTTATGCACCATTTGCCCCTGTTTGACCGCAATTTGACCATTTTGACTTTTTGCCTTTTGGATGTTGACTTTGTTGTGTAACTCTATTTTTACTACATTTGGATGATATAAATCACCTATTTCAATTTCGGTCTTGATATTAAGCCTTTGTGATGTCTTATAGATAAATGTCCCTTAGGGTTCCGGGGCCCTCGGGAGGCTTAAATAGGTCAAAAAGTGACTTTTAACCATTCATTTTCACTTTTAACCTCTGAGAATTTATTGAGCTCTGAGTGACCATGGTGTTCCCAGTGGAGAAGCATCGATTCAAGATGGCCAAATGACATGATCACCTGAGGCATTACGTCACACCTGTGAGTATTCAATAACAAATCTTGTCAATTTGAAAATTTTAATTTTCACGCATTTTTATGCATTTTATAGGCAATTTAATCTTGAGTCACACCCTGTATATAGGATCGCATCTAGTCCATCTCATGTCACCTCCTGGATTTTAGATCACATCCAAGATTTCGGGGATCATACCCCATCAGGTCACATCTGGTAAAATTTGAATTTTCTTTAGCTTTTTAGTTTATTTTTAAAATAGGTCCACATCCAGTATATCGGATCGCATCCTAAATTTCCTGGTCCACATCAGGGATTTCTAGAGTCGTATCCAATTTTAGAGTTGCATCCTAGATTTCCTAGTCCGCATCTGGGATTCTGAATCGCATCTGGTTTCTTTTAATTTCTGAGCCAAGTACACTTGATTTTTTTAAAACTTTTAAGCAATTTTTTGGCCAACTTCCCTCGTCTAACGCTGACATAGTGCCCCTATTTTCTATTGTGTAGACTGATTTTCTAGTTGTGTCATTCAAATCCCCGAGGCCATCCTAGGTCTTGGCTCTGCATGATCAGTTGAGCGAAGAGGATTAGCATATTGTTAGGCGATGCGGTCTTTGGAGTTTGGGTGATTTACCTCACATTCAGGTAAATTGTAGGCTTCTCACAGCTTTGGTAGAGAGGTGGCACTTAGAGCACAACACCTTCCACCTACCGACCGATGAGATGATGGTGACACCTGAGGACATGTGGAGGATCTTGCATGTATATATTATGGGACACCGTATAGAGTATGAGGCATCTGAGCATGTGGTGATTGTTGATGCTAGGAGAGTCTTTGGAGACGAGACCATTGCTAGCCATTACCTGAGTTGGGACCACATGGTCACCAACTATGCCCCTCTTCCCATATATTTAGTTGGTTTGATAAGAGGCATCATGATGCCAGATAGGGATCATCATGGTTTTATGTGTGGCTGGTCCCGCGTGATAGGCCAGATGATCCAGACTCCTTACAGGTATGTCTGGGGTAGTTGTATACTTTCTCACATGTACCATGAGCTTCATGAGATTTTCTACCAGCACTCCCACTCCATGACTATAGGGAGCATTGTGTTGCAGATCTGAGCATGGGAGCACATCCCTATGACCCATCCTATTGTTGACAGACACCATGATGTCGGGCTATCATATATTTACATGTATTTTGGATTCATTCAGCAACCCCACCTGGACAAGTTAGAGTACTGGCATTGTCTACTGGATGATGTTACTAAGGTGGAGTGGTGACCTTATCATGATTGTGAGGCCTGGCCCTCAAATTTCAAACAGATGCCTTTCTTCTTTCAAACCATGTACCTTATCGAGTGGAACCGCTATGTGATTGAGAAGTTTTTGATCACCCGATTCTATCATCAGTATGGACATGTACAGGGCATGTCATAGGAGACTTGTCTATATGCTCATATCAGGAGTGAGGAGGCTCAATGGGGAGCCTGTTTAGTATATGAGAAATCTATTTATGAGATTTCACACATGTAGCCTGTGGACTAGGATTATCAAGTAATTGTTCATGATGTTGGTATCACTGATGATTATCATGATCACTACATGAGGCACCCTTATCCTCAATTTACTACACCCGATGATGCCATTCCTCGAATTGAGGATGCTCTCAATTATGATCATGATGATGATGTTGGAGGGTGAGCCTGAGCTGCTAGAGGAGGAGACAGAGGTAGAGGCCAAGATGGAGCCCATAGAGGAGGAGGTAGGGATAGAGACAGGGATGATGGAGGAGATGATAGGGGTGGTGGTGGTGCAGCAGTGGATGGTAGCAGACGTCAGGCCTCCGGAGGGGATGCCAGTCATAGGTAGCATAGAGTACAGGTCACTCCTCCTCAAAGGGATACAGGGCCACTATTACATAGGGATGAGCATGTGCAAAGACCTACAGGGGGAGATCAGGATCCATAGCAGTAGCAGGCATGACAGGATCCCCTCGTAGGTGGTGATGGTGACAGGATTTCACAGTGTGAGTAGGAGAGAGATGCTTTGAGATTACAAGTTTCTACCCTCACAACATAGTTATCAGAGAGGGACTCACAGCTAGCACAGGTCTGTGTCGAGTGAGACATGCAGATAGCTCATCTGGCATAGTTGAGAGCACGTAAGGATGTGCAGCTCGCATAGTCGAGAGTTGAGCATGATAGGTATGTGCACACAACTACCCATTAGGAACATCGGGCTACCTATTACTTCACTTTATATTGTGCTACAGTTCCTTTTTCTTAGAGGGCTCCATTGTATTCAATTATTTTTCAGCAGTCAGAGGGTGCCATGCCACCACCACCACCTAGTCGATCAGATGTACCCCCTCCCAATCCTCCTACTGAGGAGGAGGGGGCTAGTGAGGTGTAGACCTCTTATTTTATGCATATTTTTAATCTCTGGACTCCTTTGTACTTTTTTCACAGCATGCACTTGTACCATTTTTGATCTGTTGTACTCTCATATCTCCTGGACTCTATATTTTTGTTTATATGTTGTTTCATGCTTTGATATACTAATACTTTGATTCATTAGTGATCTCTGATAGACAGTCTTGCTCATGGACATTTTTTATTTATATATTGATACTCGTACTGATTCTGCCATTGATACTCTTTATCTGATGCTTCATGTGTTGTTATTTTTTATATCTGATCTTTGATGGTCTTAATTTCTACATATGTGATATCTGATGTTTGTCAAGTGCTTGGGATATTTGATATGATAGTCATACTTGGTCAAGATTAGATTACGTGATGATAAAATGATGTCATAATATATTTCATTGATATATGCTCATGTTTTTGTTATTTCCAAAGTTTTCATGAATGTATGGATGTATGAGATGTATTGTGATGCAATGTATGGACATCTCACTTTTATCTATGTATGAATGAATGTGGATGCAAAGATGCAAGTGGTTTTATGGTGTGAAATAGTTTATGAATGTAAATGGATATCAGTGATTTATACTCTGTCATTTTATATTCAATTGTTTATGATTCCATGATGTACTTGGTCACACATGTCCAATGCTTAATGCTTAATGCTTTAGAATTTTCATCTTATGTCATAAATGCTTCGAATAGATCTCAGTTTATATCATTGCTTCAGATAGTTGAATCCACATTTTCATGCTTATGCAAGATTAAAATGAATGCAACTAAGTTAAAATGAATGCAATTTAAAATGACTTTTAATGCAACTAAAGACAATGAAATGCATCTAAATGAACCAAATGCAAACTAATATGATATGCAACTAAAATGCACCCTAATGCAATTAACCAATGAAATGCACCTAAGACACCTAGGACAGTCATTGTTTATTCAAAGCGAGTTGTTTTTCATCATAGAGCCTCTATTAGTGGGACCTCATTAGGATAGTACAATTTTCATGAATAGATTTGGCAATTCTAAAAATATGAATACATCCTTTTATTTTGTCATGTTGGAAGACAACCTAAACATTAAAGCACTCGGCTATAAATGTCTTGTTAGTTACTTCCCATTTGATATAAACCATTTCTTTTCTAGTGCATAATATGTAAATGTATACCCGCAATGACCTTTCATTTTGTATTCATATCCTAGGGTATAATCCGATTTATGATGCACCTTAGTAGGAAATAGTTTATCTTTGTTAGTTTTTAAACAGGCAAGGAAATAGATCCAACCTCACTATGGATTTCATAGGAAATAGGTCGAGGTATACATGGCATTCCACTACATGGTGGAGGCACTTATAAGTAGACACCCATTCCCCATGATTACCTAAGATTATTGGATTTATTACCACAAAAAGAAAACAAAGAAAATGTCATGGCCCAGTCTTTGTTTCTCTAGTCCACATACATCATCAAGTTACTCATGGAAACATAATGATCAAAAATTGATAATAAGAAAAGTTCATTGTCCTTTAACATGTTCATTGTATTTAAAAAATATAAACAAATAGTTGCAGTTATAGTGTTTAAAAACACTCTTGATTCATCTTGCAAACACATGTTTTAAGAACTATCATCAATCAAAGATACATTTCTTCATCCATAAGTGTCTCACCTGTTTTAGTGTTTAGAAACATTGTTTTCATCATGATGTTGTGTTGAGAAACACATTTTTAGATCCCACTGATTGGTGTTTAAAAACACCTTTTTTCATAGTTTATGGTCAATTGCGGACAAGGGTGGTATTGAAAAATACCGTTGTTCATAGTTTATTGTCAATTGCAGACACAACATCTTGTCAACAAATGTAATTTGATCAATGCCCCCTAGGGAAAAATAGTTTACCTAGGACCCTAATGTGGATAGATTCTAGTCTTAGGAAGGCACAATTCTCTGATAGTTCTCTTAGGATTTGGCGTATCACAAAAGTGACTGAAGGATATATACAAACTGATATTTACATAAGCCAATGTTGTAAACGTTGTCTTGATAGATAGAGCATTGATTACAAGTAGCGGCTATTTACTAGGTTTCACCACTTGGCCACAGTTTTACTCTATTTTTTCTATCATGGGGCCTATTTACCAGGTTTTCACCAAGACACTTTTTCCTTTTTCAATTTTTTTTGTTCTTTTCAATTTTTCAAATTTTTTTTTGGTATTTTTCTCTTTTTTATTTTTTTTTCTTGACACATCAAGGTGCCTATTGATAGGTTTTCACCAAGATAGTCATTTTTCAAGACTTTTCCAATGTTTTCAATTTTTTTCAGGATCCATATTTGTTGTTTTTGAACTTTTTTTAGGACTCTTTTCACTGTACAGGAGCTTCCTCTAGAATGTCAGGCATAAAACCTTTTCAGATGTAGAGTATTGATTGGATCTATCAAAACATCTCCTTCAGGTGTAGCCAATTGATAGGCTCCTGATCCAAATGTTGATGTCATGACAAAGGGACCCAACTAGTTGGGCTCAAATTTTCCCTTTTGTTCTCGATGTTGTTGGTTTTTAAGATTTTCTCTGAGAACTAGATCCCCTATCTGAAAACTTTTGGGTTTTACTTTCTTGTCATATCCTCTTGACATTCTTTTCTGAAAAGCCTTGAGATGATCAAACGCCTGTTGTCTACGCTCATCTAGCAATTCAAGCTCTCGTAGTCTAGAGATTTGATAGTCCTCATCAATGACTAGATTTTTCAGTGTGATGGAATCTCTACCTCAACCGGTAAGACTGTGTCTGATCCATAGACTAGTGCAAATGGGGTTGCATGAGTTGGATTTCTTATGCTTGTTCTGTAAGCCCACAATTCTAGATTGATTTGCAAGTGCCAATCCATTCTTGATTTGTTTACTATCCTATGCAAGATTTTTAGAATATTTTTGTTTGATGCCTTAGCTTGTCCATTACCTTGAGGGTAATAGATTGAGGAATAGTGCTGAGTGATTTTGAATCGTAGACACAACTCATTTATGTCTTTGTTCTTGAATTGTCCCCCATTGTCAGTCATAATCAATGAGCGTACGCCATAACAACAAATGATGTAATTCAAGATAAACATTGAAACTTGTTTTCTGGTTGCATTGGACAATGGGATAGCTTCCACCCATTTTGTAAAATATTTAGTTGTGAAGATGATATATTTATGTCCGCTTGATGAATTGGGGTAAATCTAACCAACCAAATCAAAGTCCCATTACTGGAATGGCCAATGTGTTATGAAAGGAATCAACTCTCTAGATGGTGCATGTATGAGGTTGCCATGAATCTAGCATTTCTTACAAGTTTTTGCAAAGTGAATAGCATCTTTCTCTAGAGTGGGCCAATAGTATCCAACCCTTAGGATTTTCTTGGCTAACAAAAAACCATTCGAGTGTGATCCACACACACCTTCATGAACTTCTTTCAATACATGATTAGACTCTTCATGTTATAAACACCTAAGAAGTGTGCCATCTAGACTATGTCTAAACAAGTCATTAGTGATGATTACATAACGCGATGCTGCTCTTAGGAGGGATCTCTTTTTGTTTCTAGAATACCCTTTAGGAATTGTTTGGTATTTAAGATAGGAGTAGATATGGGAATATCTAATTAACACTTGTGTTTCAAGAGCACAAACAATTTGGCATTTAGGAGAGTCGATCATAAGCTGGGAAAGGGAATTCTTCCACCAGGAAGTCATAGCGAAATTGTTGTTCTTCCAATTGTAACATAGATGCTAAAGTAGCCATCGCATCAGCTGCTCTATTTTCTGACCTCAAAATTTACTGAAAGGTAATGAAGACAAATTACTTTTTCAATTCATCCACTATTGTTCTATAGGGCATTATCTTTTTGTCCTTAGTTTGATAATCACAATTTACTTGGTTGATGATAAGTTGTGAATCCCCATAGATGTGTAATTCAATGATTTTCCACTCTATTGCAAGCTTGAGCCCATTCACAAGAGCTTCGTATTCTACCATATTGTTGGTACATGAAAAGATCATCTTATAATCTTTTGGGATTTTATATCCTTGTGGTGTAATGAATAAACATCTAGCTCCTAATCCTTGTTGTGTGAAGGATCCATCAAAGTACATTTTCCAGGGATGTTTTGTTAGGTGCATGATAGATTCATCTAGAAATTCCACAAGTAATGGCTTATCATCAGTTAATGGCATCTCTACAAGTTTATCAGCAATCACCTACCCTTTAATGGCTTTCCTGTCTACATACTCAATGTCAAATTCACTTAGAATCAGGACCCACTTAGCAAGTCTTCCTATTAGCATTGCTTTGTTCAATAAGTATTTAAGTGGATCAATTTTAGCCATTAGTTTCACCTTGTGTGCCAACATATAGTCTCTCAGCTTCTAGGATGCAAACACCATTGCTAAGCATGCTTTCTCAATCATTGAATAGTTTAGCTCATATGTGACCAAAGTTCTACTAATGTAATATATGGCTCTTTCTTTCTTGGCCTCATCCTCTTGTGCAAGAAATACTCCTAGTGATGTATCTATTGCTGATATGTAGAGCAAAAAGGGTTTTCCATAAATTGGTGCCACTAGGCTTGGAGGATTCATCAAATAATTCTTGACTTGGGTAAAATTGTCCTCACACTACGCATCCCAAGTGAATGTGGTTCCTTTCCTCATCAACTTTGTGAAAGGCTATGCCTTGTCAGCCAACTAAGATATGAACCTTCTTATGGATTGTATTTTTCCTTGTAAGGTTCTCATTAACCAATGTTCTTTGGTGGTTTCATTTCTATAATTTCCTTCACCTTTTCCAGATCCACCTCAATTCCTTTAGCTGAAACTATGAATCCTAAGAGTTTTTCAAATGACACACCAAATGTGCACTTCTTAGGATTAAGTCTTAATTGGAATTGTTCCATCTTGTCAAAGATTCTCCTCAAATCCTCTA
Organism: Chamaecyparis obtusa; assembly: GCA_027943335.1. Lineage (NCBI taxonomy): Eukaryota > Viridiplantae > Streptophyta > Pinopsida > Cupressales > Cupressaceae > Chamaecyparis > Chamaecyparis obtusa. Next base: position 733,268 of record BSBK01003288.1, read on the forward strand.
TGTATGTAGTCCTTATCCTTGATTTCACCAAAGTGTCATCAACATAGTCTTCCATGTTCTTGTGCATCATATCATGGAAGATTGTGGTCATTGCCCTTTGATATGTGGCACCTACATTTTTGAGACCAAATGGCATCACATTTCAATAGTAGGTTCCCCATGCACAGGTGAATGCTTTTTTCTCTTGGTCTTTAGGAGCGAATTTGATCTGGTTATATCCTAAAAATCCACCCATTAGGGAATACATCTCATAACCTATTGTTAAGTCCACAATCATGTCTATGTTTGGGAGTGGAAAATCTGTTAGAAAGTAAAGTCCACCAAGATAACTGAGAGGGGGGGGGGGGTGAATCAATTATCAGATAATTATAACTTTTATCATCTTCAACAACATTAAACCATATAAGCAATATAATTACCAACCATAGAAAGATATTCATACATAATAACACAATGACACAAGATATGTTGACTAGGGAACCTCTTGATCAAAGAGTAAACCCCGATGGGAATGATGCCCACAAAAGATGCACTAATATAAATATTCCTTGTGAAAGGATGGACTCTATTAGGAGTCTTATGAAATATATTCAGTACATATGAATCCCTGTTAGGAGATTTAGCATCCCTGTTAAAAGATTCTAACCCTGTTAAGAGTTATGGAAGATAGAAGGACCCACTACCCAAACAGCTTCAGGGTAAGATCATTGAACAAACTGTCCAAATAATCTTTGCATTACTCAATAGAATAATATGTTACCTCTTCTCTGACTATGCCAAACCACACTCACTATTACACTAGATCTCAATTTTAGATCTTTGTACCTCGCATGTCTTCCTTCACATATTCGCTTTCACACTTAGCTCTTTTCTTCACTTCATGCATACAAAATCACACACAATCACTTCAACCACCATATCACAATATTACAACAAGAAAATACATTCCTTCCTTAATACCACACTCAAATAATTACAAATGAGTCGACATACAATTACAAAATAAAAGTTTCCACCCGCTAAATCAAAATTACACAAAACTGTTAGCTTCCAAATACAATAAATCTTCACTTGTGTGACCTCAAAGTTTGTGCTATCATCCACATCACTATCAATGTGTCTTCAACTTCCCTTTAACTACACAAAACCAGATTCCATCCCGATTAGGAGATATCATCTGATTTCCACAAACCACTACTCAGGAACACTACCTGAATACTGCTTCCACCAAAATGCTCATAACTTCCATGAATAAATGAATTACTATCTATGCTCTTAACCATAGACATATAACATATCAAAGAGTATATCCTCAACATCACATAGCTCCAACTACAATAACCCATGTGCGCTAATCCAAACTCTGTCTGCTTCTCTGCAAGTCTTTGGTAAATCATTCTGTTGACATCAATGACAATCATAGTCATGAATGCAACAAAAACTACTATAGAATGGCTGTCAAACATTTAGCATTCATTCCTAACAATCTCCCCCATTGGTATTGATGGCAACATAGATGAAAAACATCCAATGTTCCAAAAATCCAATACTACAACACTGTTGCTTCAAATCTTCTTCATCAATCAAATCTTGCTTTGTTTTCCTATTCAGTTTTCTCCAATAGATGTTTCAGATGGTTTTTCATGTATACTTCTCCCCCATTGACATCAATGATAGAAATTTCATCACTATGTCAACAAAAACTCCAATGTCAAAAGACACTATTCAGAAAATACATTCACTAGAGTCCTCATGACTCAGCTCAAATACACATACTCCCCCATAGAGGAAGTACCAACATCCAATCCAGAAGAAAGATAAGGCTCATATACCACTGGATGAATGCAACCAAATGCATCACTTTTCAAAAGTATGCTGGGGCATAACCCCAAGCATACCTCTTAGATACTCAAATGTATCCTTAGGCAAAGGCTTTGTGAATATATCTACTATCTGCTCCTTTGTACTTATTTACTCAAGTCTGACTTCTTTCTTAGAAACTTTCTCTCTTACAACATGATACTTAATATCTATATGCTTTATCTTAGAATGTAATATAGGATTTTTAGACATACTAACTGTGCTGGTGTTGTCACAATGTATGACAACAAGTTCAACAAACTTTATTCCAATATCCTTCAGCATTTGTTTCATCCAAATTATCTGGTTACAATTGTTTTTTGCTGCTACATATTCTACTTCTACTATGCTTTGTGAGATACAATTCTACTTCTTTCTTAGCCAAGAAACCAATCTTCCTCGAAGGAAAAATTCTCCACCACTAGTGCTTTTCTTATCATCAACACTGCCTTCCCAATCAGCATTTGTATATGCACATAGGGTAAAATCATTAGATTTTTATACCATAGCCCATAGTCCATTGCGCCTCTTAAATATCTTAGTATCCTCTTTACTACTTCATAATGTGATTCTCTAGGTTCAGCTTGAAATCTTGCTACAATTCCAACTGAATGTGCTATATTAGGTCTTGTATGAGTCAAATACTACAATCCTCCAATCATAGATTTGTATTTCTTATGTTCCACTGCAGAATTCTCATCTATGCTAGATAACTTATGTCCAGTCACCATGGGTGTTCCAACTAGTTTACAATTTTCCATTCCAAATCTTTTCAACAAGTCATTCAGGTACTTTGTCTGACTTACAAAGATACCATCATTGTTTTGTGTTATTTGTAATCCCAAAAAGTATTTCATTTCACCAATCATACTCATTTCAAATTCAATCTTCATTTCATCAGCAAATTTGTCACTAGCTTCATCTTCTCCTCCAAAGATAATTTCGTCAACAAAAATAACTATAACCAACAAACCATTTTCAATTTCTTTTGTGTATAGATTGCTATCAACTGTTCCTTTTGTAAATTCCAATTTTAATAAATACTTATCCAGTCTTGCATACCAAGTTCTAGGTGCTTGTTTAAGTCCATATAAAGCTTTCTTCAGTTTACATACCATGTCTCCTTCTTGAGTCAAAGGAAAACTTTTAGGCTGCTCAATGTAGACTTCTTCCAATTATCCATTCATAAATGTTGACTTCACATCCATCTAATATACTTTGAATTTCTTGTAAGCTGCATAAGCCAAAAACATTCTCACTGCTTCAATTCTTGCAATAGGTGCAAAGGTTTCTTCATTGTCAATTCCTTCTTGCTGTGAGTAACCCTTACATACCAATATTGTTTTGTTTCTTACTACTTCTCCTTGTTCATTCATCTTGTTTCTGAATACCCATTTAGTTCCAATAACATTCTTGTGTTTAGGTCTAGGGACCAATTCCCATGTCTTGTTCTTTTCAATCTGATCTAGTTCTTCTTTCATAGCATTAGTCCAACTTTCATCTTCACAAGATTCATTAGTAGTCTTAGGTTCAATTTTGGAAATCAAACATAACTATTCTTATACCTTATTCCAAGTTAGAACTCCTCTTTTGATGCTTCCAATAATTTTTCCAATAGAATGATTTATTAACAAACTCTTGCTAGGTGTCACTGTCTCAGATCTCACTTCAAATGTAGGTTCTTCAATGACTTCACTGTGGCTTTCATTCAACAAATCACTGCCAGTTTCATAAAATAATTTAGTAGATCTATTGTTAGGTTTAGGATGAGCTTCTTCATCTGATTCATAATCAAGCATTTTTTCCTGAATTTTGAACTTTTCATCAACTTTAACATTTTCATTTTCAACAATAGTCTTAGTTCTTTTATTGTAACATCTATAGGCTTTTCTTTTCAAAGAATATCCAAGAAATATACCTTCATCACTTCTAGGATCAAACTTTCCAATATCATCATCTCTCTTTATATAACATTTTCTTCCAAAAATTCTAAAATACTTAACTGAGGGTGCATGTCCAAACCATAATTCATAAGGTGTCTTGTCTGTGTCTACTCTGATTTGTACTTTGTTCATTGTATACACTGATGTGTTCACTACTTCTCTCTAGAATATCTTCACCAAATCATTCTCAAATAACATAGCTCTTGCTGCTTCAGTCACTGATCTGTTTCTTCTTTCTGCAATTCCATTTTGTTCGAGTGTTCTAGGGGCTGAATACTGTCTCTTAATGCCATTTTCTTCACAAAAGGTGTTAAAATTAGAAGTAAATTCTCCACCTCTATTATATCTCAAAAATTTAATCTTCATTCCAGATTCATTCTCAACTTTATTCTTAACAATCTTAAACTTATCAAATGCTTCATATTTTTCTTTAAGAAATGCAATCCACATCATTCTTGTAAAATCATCAACAAGAATCATAAAAGACCTTTCTCCATAGAATCCTCTAGTCTTGGTAGGACTACTCAAATCTGTATGAACAATCTCCAGCTTTTCTGTAGATGTAAACTTCTTACTGGGAAAAGAACTCTTCTGTTTAGCCATTACACATTCTTTGCAAATCATGTTAGTAGGCTTCATAATTTTAGGTAAATCTGTTACTGCAAGTGTAGTACTTACTTTTACAATGTTATCAAAGTTTATATGACAAAACCTTCTATGCCATAACCAACTACCATCAATCTTAGTAATCAAACATGTCATCCAAGTAGGATTCAACTGAAATACATTACCTTTGGTTCTAGATCTAGTTCCAATTAGATTTCCATCTTTATTCTTTATCACACAAGTTTTCTTAGTAAACCGAACTTGATATCCCTTATCAACTAATTGTCCAACACTCAAAAGATTATGTTTCAATCCATCCACAAAATAAACATCATCAGTATTAGTCTTTCCATCAAGAGTAATAGATCCTATACCTTTAATCAAACAAGGTGCATTGTTTCCAACTCTAACAACTCCTCCATCATATTCATTAAGCTTTATGAACTTTTTCATGTCTCCAGTCATATGATGTGAACAAAAATTGTCTATAATCCAATCAACTTTCTTTTCAACTTGAGAAACTAAAGCTTTTTCTTCCTTAACATCAGTTTTAGGATTCTCTTCTTTAATTGCTACAAATCCTATGTCATCATTATTCTGAGTATCACTTTCACTTAAAGTTATTTCTATACTAGCTTCAAGATCTCCATCATTAGAATAATAACATTCCTTAGATCTTCTAGGTTTGTAATTGTTTCTCTACTTTTTAACTCTCTTAGGACATTTAGATGCAAAATGACCATATTCTTGACAAGTCCAACATTTAAATATTTTCTTACCGTCTGGTTCTCTTTTAACAAGCAAGGCAATACCTTCTTCAATCTTCTTGTCTTCTTCATTTCTAGATCTGTTGCTGCCAGCATAATCTCTGCTCACACTGGTGCTTCTTGACAAAGTAAGGTGAACACTAAGAGCACTGAATGTTGTCTCCATTCTAGGTAAGTCTCCTGATAATCTTAGGTTCATTTCTGCTGCTTCCAATCTTCCAAGAAGAGTCTCTCTTGTAAAGTTTGTAGTACAAGGTATGACTTGTTCAATCATTTGTGTTGTCTTCTTAAATACAAGAGTCAATGTCCTCAAAATTTTTCATATCACTTCATTCTTTGTCTTTGTTCCTCCACAAGATTTTATACCTATAATAATTTATGACATTCTACCAATATAGCTTCTAATAGATTCATCTTCCAACATTCTTATATCTTCAAATGCACATATCCTATTATGTAATCTAACTCTTTTTGCATGTTCATCACCTTCAAAAATAGAGTGTGAAGCATTCCAAATTTCATGAAATTTTTTCAAATATTTTACCTGACTGTACTCATTCTCTGGAAGGGTTGTCAAAAGTGCTTCTCTTGCAAGTATGTTACACATGAATAGATCTCTCTCATCCACAGTACATGTTTCAAGGTTGTCATCTTCAATGATAGTCTTATCATTCTTTGTAATCAAGCAATAACCTGGTCCTAAACATAGTAGGTGTGTCTTCATCTTTTCTTTCCAGCTATCAAAATTTACTCCGTCAAACTTAGGGCTTTCTTTCCTGAAATTCACCATGGATCTCCTTAAGCTGTTAAACTTCTTTTTCAAGGACCTGCCACTCTGATACCAATTATTAGAATGTAAAGTCCACCAAGATAACTAAGAGGGGGGGGGGGGGGGTGAATTAGTTATCAGATAATTATAACTTTTATCATCTTCAACAGCATTAAACCATATAAGAAATATAATTACCAACCATAGAAAGATATTCATACACAATAACACAATGACACAAGATATGTTGACTAGGGAACCTCTTGATCAAAGAGTAAACCCCGGTGGGAATGATGCCCACAAAAGATGCACTAATATGAATATTCCTTGTGAAAGGATGGACTTTGTTAGGAGTCTTATGAAATACATTCAGTACATATGAATCCCTGTTAGGAGATTTTGAATCCCTGTTAAAAGATTCTAACCCTGTTAAGAGTTATGGAAGATAGAAGGACCCACTGCCCAAACAGCTTAAGGGTAAGATCATTGAACACACTGTCCAAATAATCTTTGCATTACTCAATAGAATAATATGTTACCTCTTCTCTGACTATGCCAAACCACACTCATTGTTACACCAGATCTTAATTTTAGATCTTTGTACCTCGCATGTCTTCCTTCACATATTCGCTTTCACACTTAGCTCTTTTCTTCACTTCATGCATACAAAATCACACACAATCACTTCTACCACCATATCACAACATTACAACAAGGAAATACATTCCTTCCTTTATACCACACTCAAATAATTACAAATGAGTCAGCATACAATTACAAAATAAAAGTTTCCACATGCTACATCAAAATTACACAAAATTGTCAGCTTCCAAATACAATAAATCTTCACTCATGTGACCTCGAAGTTTGCATTCTCATCCACATCACTATCAATGTGTCTTCAACTTCCCTTTAATTGCACAAAACCAAATTCCATCCTGATTAGGAGATATCATCCGATTTCCACAAATCTCTACTCAGGAACACTGCCTAAATACTGCTTCCACCAAAATGCTCATAACTTCCATGAATAAATGAATTACTGTCTGTGCTCTTAACCATAGACATATAGCATATCAAAGAGTATGTTGGAGCTTTTCCTTGCAGGACCAAACTTGAATCAAATAGGTGGGCTTGAATCACAGGTTAGGTACTCAAGTTTGACAAGAAAACAGTCCAATTGATGAGGATAGAGAACATCCTCCTTCTTCTTTGAGCTCCACATTCACTCAAGCGGGTATTGCCTTATCTGCACACTCAATACACTTGATGATAAACAATAGGCCTGTAGATACATTAGTGTGGAATAGTCTTCAAACCCCTTCAGGTAACTATACCCCAATGAAGCCAATTCATATGCAATAGCCCTACTTGCATAGAATGAGTCTAAAGACTAGAGAGAACCTCCTACTGCTAATACCAACATGAAAGGGAAAGGTATTTGAATTGAATGATTGATGTTGGGTTGAAAGGACCCATGAGATACCCTAAGTCTCTCATAGACCAGTGCCTTATCCAATGGGCAGTAGAGTCAAATACCTCACTGTGACAGAGCTATGAAATAAGAGGACAACACATTCAAATATGTTAGTGCCTTACACCAAGCATATACCACTAATCAGACCATACTTCAACTATCCATCTGTGTACCTAGATATGCAATTACCTATTCAAAGGATTTTAACCCTCCCCTTAGAAGGGACCTATAAACAAGCAATACATAGCCAGCATCCACTAGTAGACAAGCCTGAGACACCCTTGATACCTCAGCTTATACACACCTAAAAACCAATCTTAAACTCAGTTATCTGTACAAAGACAACTCTATTGCAGACACTCACTAGAAATGCAAATAGAAAGACTACAACACCCTTGATGCCATAATCAATAAGTTCAGTACTCAAATGGAGACAACCTGGTAGAAGTATGAATATGCTGAAAATCTCATACATAAGACATCTGTTACAAAATGTATCATATTCTCTGAACCAGCAATGGAGGAAGAACACCCTATATGCAGAGAAGAAGGAGAAATATCTATAGGAAAAGGACCCTTCACTTGGAACCAATTCTCCTCAAAAATTTGCAGAAGAAGGAACCCTGACTAAGTCAAAATTTTGATAATTTATACCACTAGCTGCCTTGGAAACCCAAAACAGGTTGCAACAAGCTACAGACAACTAGGGCTAGGGTTTTCACCCACCACACCAATCAAAATTACATCAAAATTTATTACAAGGGTAGGAAACCAAGCAATCCAAAGAGAGAAGATCTCAGACAAATTCTACAATTACGAGCATCATTAAGATCAGGACAAAAAACTAGGGGATTGCTATGAAAACTAGTCAAATCAGCCACTTGCAAACACACCTCGAGCAACAAAATAGTCCTTCACCAGGTACAAAACCATCATGCAGTTAACCATAGGAACCCTGGATCACATCGCAACAACCATCTCCACCAAACCAGTTGAAAACTGCTGCAAAAGCCATAAATCTTGGTACTTTCTATCACAAAAACCCTTTGCAACTTTAAATCCTGGTAGCAACGGCTAGTTGGAAAATTTTAAAATGCCACCGTAGATCTCCTCCTCTTCCCAGTAAATCAAGTGGCCTACATTTAATCCACAACAGTCGCAGGCCCCTTTGAAAAGTTTTCGGCCACCTCACCAACAAGCAGCTAATCAAAACCAAACATCTCAGCAAAACAGGCACTGCAGACCCACCTTTAACTCCGCAACCGTGACATCCAAATAGTTGTCGCATGATCACATAGCTAGGAAAAGGGCTATGTGAATATGTGACAAGCCTCCACATCAGCACCATGTCACCACTCCACACCGACATGGCACCCTTGTCGCATGATCGCAAGGCTAAAAGATGGCCCTTGCGATCACACGACAAGGCGACAAGACTGCCACCTTGTCACCCGCCGACCAATCAGGAATGCCCACATCATCGAAAACACCGGCCCCACTTTATCTAGCGAACTAGCAACTGAAGAACTTCTACTAGTTCACAAAACACTCTCCACCATCGCTAAAAAACTTAGCGATCACGCGACCACTGTTCATTGAATCATCAAACAAATTGGGGCACCGCCAAATCCTCTCATGAATGAGCGATCTCAAGAAAAATTTATTGGGCCGCTAGACACTTTTATCACAACCACTAAAGATGCCGAGAAATCACCTGGGCCCAAGAATAGGTGTCAACTGGTTGCATGATCACATGTCAGAAAACTCTGACATGCGACCATGTTACAACCAACCACAAGATGCCACATAACCGCCAACGGGACCACTGCCTTCCCACCAACAGGCCCCATGCGCAAGGAAGGAACCTTGTCGCATGATCGCATGTCATGAAACTAGCCCTTGTGATCATGCGACAAGGCCATATGACCACCAAGCATCCAGAGATTACGTGACTAAAGAGAAATAGACCGCCCGCTAGGTCGCTGAAGGTTAGGCACCTAACTGCTAGAAACAAGAGACCTAGCGACGACTGCCAGTCACAGAATCTCAGAATACCCTAACCTCGAGACATGCTAAAAACCCTTTCCACATCACCACTCAGCTACCAATCAGAACTAAACATGTCACCACCTCCCTGACAGCACCTGGAGTAACCAATCGCATGGTTGCATGTCAGAAAAATCTGACATGCGATCATGTGACAACCAATCATTTTGAAACCTTTGAAGACTAGGGCCCACCATCTAGTTGGACTTGCACAATTAGAGAATGCCAACAAATAGGGCAGAAGTATGAGGTTGAAAACACACAGGGTTTTCGGTGAAAGATCAAAAACGTCACGGGTTTTCAAAAACATTGCGGGTTTTCGACACTTAGGCAGATTCTGAAATTGTTTCCTGTAGACCTTAAAACTTGAATATCTCCTTGGGTTTTGTGAATTAGGAGATGCGATCTGAATTGGAGCAAGGTGACAACATGAAGAACATAGGGCTAAGGGCACACACCATGAAACATTATGGATTTTCTTCACACATTAAAATAAGCTTGCAGCAGGGCAGGACAACTTCACAAAACTTTGCAGGGAAAAAGGTCATTTTCAAAGGATTTTTGCTATGATTGGAAAATGACCCAACAAAGTATATCCTCAACATCGCATAGCTCCAACTACAATAACCCACATGTGCTAATCCAAACTCTATCTGCTTCTCTGCAAGTCTTCAGTAAATCACTGTGTTGACATCAATGACAATCATAGTCATGAATGCAACAACAACTACTATAGAATGGCTGCCAAACATTTAGCATTCATTCCTATCAAAATCATCTTTTTGACAAGCCTTGTTGAGATCCCTAAAATTTGTGCACACTCTTATGGATTTGTGTGCCTTATAAATAGGAACTATATTGGAGATCCACTCTGCATAATCAATTGCTCTAATGAATCTTGCTTTCAATAGTTTTTCCAGTTCTGCTTTCACTAGCAATGCCACATGTGGATTCATTTTTCTAAGTTTTTTCTTGACAGGTTTTACATCTGATGAAATAGACAAATGGTGCATAATCAAATCTGTATCCAATCTGGGCATATCTGAGTAAGACCGAGCAAAGTTTATCTTCTTTTATTTGAAGAAATCAATGAATTGGATTTTCTCATCTTTTGTCAATGATTGAGCTATGTGGACTAACTGAGGAGCTTTTGTTATTCCCAAATTAATGGGTTGTGTTGGTTCTATCAAAACTGAGGACCTTTCTTGGAAATAATCTGGGAGGATATCAAACATCCCATCCTTTGGTGCCTCAAGGAGGTTTTCACCATTAGATACATCTTTTTCTTTTTCTTTTTTAGGGTCTTATACTACCACTAAGTGGCTTTCACCATCAGACCTCTTGTTCTTTTTGTTTTTCTTTTTCTGACAGAGAAACTTGATATCCTCTGTAGTCATGATTTCCCTCGTTACGCTAGTGGAAGAATGGAATGATTCACAAGCATTAAGATAACAGGCTATGGAATAGTCATTGTCAAAGGATAGCAAGTTTGTGTTTGTAGGTTCATCCCAGTCTATCAAGTCAGGGTGTTTCAAGGGAAAAGATTCAATAGGTTCAAGAGACAACACCAAATTGTTATCACCATTCATAACTTGCAAGATATCATCAATTAAGTTTTCTTCTAGATAAGTGTTAGGATTATTAGAGTCAGATTCGTTATTATTAGAGTTCATGTTAATGTTATGTGGATCTAACTCTAGTGATCTAACATTAGAAATTTCTCCTTCTTCAATCAAGATCCTAGGAGAAAACTTGTGTATCACATCTATTTCTATATCCATGGTTGCATCAAAAAGGAGATCCCATTTGTACTCATGTGAATCCACCTGACTATAATCTGAGACTCCCAAAAAGTGAGCAATAGTCATAGGCACCTCATTTTCTTCATTAGCATGGTTCTCTTCTTCTTGCAATAGTTCTTGTGGATTCATTGCTTCAGGTTCTTCATCAAAATGTGGTGTATCAAAGATAAGAGGTTCTTGTTCTTGTTCTTCATCAGGTTCATCTGCCTGTTCTTCTTCTGATTCTTGTCTAATACTTGTGCCAAGGAAAGTAATATTTGGATCCCCTTGTAAGAGTAGCAACCTTTCATAAGGAATGGGTCGTCCTTCCACTTCTTCATCATCATCAGAATCTTCTAATCTATCAAATACATGACCCCTTTCTGTTGTAGGATGAAATCTAGCTTCTCTAAAGCCTAGTCCAATCTTATCCTTAGGATTTCTGAAATCCATGTGTAAGGGTTCCACTAGTCCTTTGTTGTTTTTTCCCAATGGTCCTTTTCCTTTTTACCCCATTTGTTTCATAAGATCATATCCTTTCCTGTATTTTCTTGAGGAAATTTCAATATGTTTAACATTCCCGTCTTCTTTGGGTTTTTTATAAAGTCATTGCAAAATAGCCTTTTCTTCATTCTCTTCCTCTAGGGATACCTTTGCTTTCACCATTCTGGTTCCTTCATGTATAGTCAAAGCACTACCATTAGAAGGTGTAAATGTAGATGAGGACATTCCTTATGTCCTAGGAGATATAGGAAGATCTGTCAAGGATGTTGCAAGATCTATTCTGTACTCTCCAATGTTTGTTTCTTGGATATCAATCTTCTTAGGAAAGCTCCTCAAGACCATTTCTTTAGATGTCTCTGTCTTGGTGGAACCTTCTTTGTTATGAGGAACCATGCTTTCACTTTGTTTGAGGTTATTACAAGTATATGTGGTATCTGCTGGAATAGTCACCTCCACTCCATTATGAGGAAACTTTAGGCATTGATGATATGTGGAAGGCACTACTTGCATTGAATGTATCCATGGTCTCCCAAGAAGAATGTTGTAAGAAAGGGGTAAATTAAGAACTTGAAAAAGGACATCTTGCTCTACAGGCCCTACTCTGATGGGTAAGAAAACCAATCCTTTAGAGGATCTCTCTTCCTCATCATATGCCTTGATTTTTATTTTTCTCCTAGGATCAATTGTGTGCTCTGAGAAACCCAGTTGTTTTATCAAATTATAAGTACAAATGTTCAAACTAGTGCCTCCATCTATCAAGACACGCTTGACCCGGTGTTTATGAATAAGAACCTCTAAATGAAGGCACTGATTATGTGGTTGATTTGATGATTTATCATCCTCTTCTGAAAAAGATAGGTAATGTGGGGAACTCATGTGACCAACCATGGCCTGGAATCTATCCACATCTAAGTCTTTTGGTACATTGGTGCTCAATAGGGCATGATCAAGAACCTCCCTATGACTAGGGGAGATTTTCAACAACTCTAGAATAGATATTTGTGCGAGTGTCTTTTGAAATTGTTCCACAAGATTGAAATATGGAGATGGAACACTTTTTTAGACGTTGTTGTTGTAGGTAGTGTGTTAGATTTTGAGACTCCTTTAAGAGTAAGCTTTGCTTGGCTTCATGTTACAACATTTGAAGATTCATATTTGTTTTTCACTCCTTTGAGAGTGATCATGTTGACAGAATATTCACATGGCTCCATCATGTTGATTACATTGTGACCATCAGTGTATGTGTAATTAATCTTATTACTTTTAGAATTTTCTCCTTTTTCATAGTTAGGTAGTGGAGTTTGAAATGGTTTGTGATCATTGTTTGTGTGGTGTCCATCTACCTTGACTTTTCCTTGTTCAATAAGATCTTGAATAACATGCCTCAATTTCAAGCAATTATTAGTGGTTTATCCTTTATTATGATGGTAATTGCAATATTCATTATCATTCCACCACTTGGGTTTGTCTTTTGGATCCCAAGGCTTTTCAGGTTCAAGAATTGTAATGATTTGGTTTTCCACAAGTGATTTTAAAACCACTTCCAAGGTGTCTCCCAATGGTGTAAATTCTCTCTTAGGCTATGGTGCCCAAGGTTCTCTTCGAGGTTTGTTGAGAGTATTGTTTGTTGTTGCAGTCACACTAGGATTCAGACCCTTCTTTGTTTGAAGACTTGTTGTTAGATTGAAAACATTTGGTTTGGGTTTTGGATTAGGAGTATCAACCACTCCATCATTAACCACATGTTTGTTCTTGTTTGCATATTTGTACTTATCCTTAGTGGGATAGGACTTGTCCTTATGTTCCTTGCTAATGGAAATGTCACCTTTCTTGATTAGAAATTCCTCTATCTTGAGAACATTATCGATCATTTTGTCAAACCTAGGTGGTCCATGTAATTGAATTGGGAAATTCATTTCTGGAACCAAGTTGTTAATAAAGATATCCATTTTTTCATTTTCAGGTATTTCTCTAGCATATCATGCAAATATTTTTCTCCATCTTTGTAGGAAAATCAAGAATCATTCTCCCATCTTCTATTTGGTATTGCATAAATCCAACATTGTGACTGTGTGTTGGATGTTGTAAGAGTAGTGTTGTATGAATTTTTGCACTAATTCATCAAATGTTTTGATTCCACTAGGTAATTTGGAAAACCACTCTATAGATTGTCCACCTAGGCTTCGTGGAAATAGCCTCATGAGGTATGTTTGTTCATGCATGAACTCCATACTAGTTGTATAAAAATCCCTCACATGATCTTGAGGGTCAGAATCTCCCATGTATTTGTCATACTTTGGTATTGTAACATTTTTAGGAAATGGAACCATTGTGAGTCCCTTGTCAAAAGGGAAATGACATATGTGCTCCAAAGAATATTGTTGTTTTGGTTTGTCCTTTGATTCCTTGAGTTCTTGAATTTCTGCTTTCATGAGAAGGAATTGTCTATTCAGAATTGACATGGGACTAATATCTACCTTTTGTTTGAGTTGCTCCACATCATAGTCCTTAGGTAATTTCACACCCCGGGAAGCAAGTTCTAAGAAGTACTTTTCTTTGTTTTCTTCCAAGGCTCTTTCAAGAATGTTGTGAAATTGTTTGCTGCTTAAAGCTCTATTGTATTCTTGTTCAGTAGGGTCTACATCATCATCAATATCATCCTCATCATCATCATATTGGGCTTTTTGTTTTTGTCTCTCATGTTCTGCTTCTTCATTTTGTGCATGGAATCTTTCATCCCATCAGTATTCATCTTGATCATTCATGTTTATTTGTTCGGGTGTTACTGTATAAGTAGTACTAGGTGTAGCACCGTACAAGGGATTGAGTCTTGAAGTTTCTCCCGTTTCCAATGTGAATATGGGTTTTCCATCCGAGAACGGGTTTGTTTCAAAATTGTAAGTTTTGTTCCTGGTAACAACCATGAAATCCAGATTGAGGAACCAATGAGTGTCTTGTGTTTAACAGTGGGTCTGATAGTTCGCAATGTCTGATTATGAATCCAAGGATGCAAGAGTGGGTTTGAAATGTCTTTATGGATCCAACATCAAATGGGGTTAGAATGCCCTGCTTATGAGTTGGGAACCAAAGTGCAAGTGGGTTTGAAAGTGAAATTTTCAGCGTCAAAGGGTGTCAAAGTGCCCTATTTCTGAGCTAAGAACTTGTTTGTAACTGATTGGGTAAACTCACTCCACAATTGGACAATGCAGTTTTGGACCATGCAAGATGACAAGACGTTCATAACAATGACTCTTTCTAGGTATCAGATGACTGTGTTTTAGCAACAGGAACCTACTAATTAGCCAAATGGGTATCTGGAAATGTGAAAATTTTATTTTTGTGAGGTACATAAATGCTCTCTGTCCCAAATGTGATCCTCAACAATGACTGGTGAACAAATTGGAACCCCAGATGTGACCCAAGAAATATGGTATGTGACTCAAGAAATGGAATGTGTACCAGGGATGCGACTTAGGAAATGGTGTGATTATCGTATGTGACTCAAGTTTGAACAGATGCGATCTGAGATGCGGGGTGCGGCTCTGGAATACCGTATGCGATCTTATGATGACCAGGAATTTGCAATTTCAATTTTTCTCAGAAAATGTGCCATGTCTATCAGATTCCAGTGAGTGTCAGGTGTTTGTAAATGCTTGAAAATGTTGTGTGCTTGTTCATTTGAGGGAAATTAACTAAGTTTGTATTTAAGACACACCAAGCAATCATTTTTAAATCAAACACACCTAACCTTCCTTATACTAGGCAAATATTGAAACCACTTGTTCACTAACTTAGGAACACACCCAAAGACTCCTTAGAATATCGCAGTCCAATAACACACAATGGATATTGGAGGCCATATTTTCCAAGTGCTAACGTCAATGGGGGCTCGATATGGTGAATTTCTTTGGGCAATTACTATTTTCCTCACACAAGTGATAACAACCTTTCAGGGGTGATTTAGGTGGCATCTAACATAGAGCTTTTAATGAAGGCATTTGTTCACAATTATCTCCCATAGTCCCGCAAGCAGGATTGAGGTTGTTAACCCTATAGGAACCTGAAAGTGTGTAGTCTCGAGAAGCGAGATTAAAGTGGCTCCGCTCTACATGAAATCCAAGTCAGTCATTGGGATTGATCATCAATCTCCCAAGACAAGATAAATCATGTCTTCCAAGGCTTTATCCTCAAGGAAGCGTCAAATTTTATAGTGGGGTGGAAGATTCGATGTAAGACTTGTCCCACTTGGGTTGTTCCCGGGAGATTTTTTCCTCAACCGGCAGGCCCTCTAAAGGTGTACAATAAAGAAAATGAACAAGTGATAAGAAGCTCTGGATTTCTAGTTCTCCATGATGGAGAAGAGCATAATCTCCTAACTTATACCACAAATTCCAAACACATCATGCATAGTAAGAGTTCAATTACTCCAATTTGATGCCAAATAGCAAGCCAACGTTTGAATTTCTGGTTTTCCCTCAAGGGGAAAAGAGCATAATCCTCTAGTTGATTTGCAACTTTATCTCAAATTGTTTTAAATTCCTACAAAAACCAAGCATGAAATTATTTTATCGATTTTGCTTTAGAGGCAACCTGCATAGCAAGCATTAGTAGTCTTTTATTTCTTTTGGGTATTGGGAAAACATCCTACAAACAACCGTTAGGCTTTCAAAATTAATCAAAAACACCAAGTTCATCCATTAGCTTGTTAGTTGGTTAGAAAATAAAAAATCCAAAGATAATGCTTCAAAGAAAATTACTTATGCAAATTGTTAGCATTCATTCCTCAACTTAACTCCAAAATATAAGCCAATTTTTGAGTTTCTAATTTTCTCTCAAGGAGAAAAGAGCATAATCCTCTAACTGGTTTACAAGATGAAATCAAATCATCTTTAAGTGTTCAAAAATAAAAGCATAATTGTTGATTTATCCTTAAAGAAAATCAAAGACAAGGTTTAGTATTTGAATTTTCTATCTTTTAAACCTGCAAAATCATAGTCAGGCTGCCAAAAACCAGAGACATAAACAATGAAATTGGTCAGGAATCAAGAAACCCAAGAATGCAATGAAAAACACCAAATGCGATCCTAGAATTCTTCCCACCTAATTCCTAGAAATGACCCTATTTCCCAAATGGGACCCAATTTCTTGAATGTGATCCGGATCTGCAAGATGCGATCCTATATTTCAAATAGATGCAACCTTGTTACTGGGTGCGATCCGTGAATACAGGATGCAATCCTAGATTTACTAGATGTGGATGATCTTCCCAAAAGCGATGCTTTGGCAAAATTTGTACGACGACAATTAATTCTAAAAGGCCAAAAAATTGAAAAATCAGGGGCTGAGCCCCACGGTGGGCGCCAGAAATGTGTGTGTGAGTTTGTGGCCTACAACACAACACTTCAATAGGATAATAATATCACTTGTTACAGAAAAATAAAGATCTAATTGAGAAAGCTAACAAGCAAAAACATCATATTGCTCTCTAATTAATGTGAGTATGAAATAAGGGTTAGTTTACTCTCAGATTTGACCCTTAAAATAGTGACAACCTACACTAAAATGAGAGATTCAAGAGTAAATGTATGCAACTACAATAAAACATGAAATCTCAATTCCTTCCATTATGACCCAAATTGAAGTGTTTTCTACTTAATAAAAGCTTGAAAACATGGAAAACAACTATCAATCTAAGTATTAGCTATCAAATTCTCCAAAGCATGAGAGTTCATAATCATGGATTATGAAGCCTCAAATTCATGAGAAAGTATAGCCAAATTAGAAGCATGTAGAAGCATTAAAATCTTAGAAGAAGGTAGCAGCCTTTGAAAATTATATTTTATAGGATTTGGAAGGGAATCGACGGTTGAGATGCATCCATGAGGAGTGGTTGAGATGCATCTTGGCTTGATCCTTGATCCATGTGCAAGCCTCCTAATCATAAAGTGTGTTTGTTGTGTTTGTTTGATTTAGGAGGTATTTATGTATTTGTTTTAATTAATAACTCTGGCCTTTGCATTTTGGTGGGATTGAATTAATTAAATAGGCCTAGAGTTAATAACCTTGATTTTTGCTTGAACCTTAGTAATGAATGCTTGATTTAGGATTTGATGGGGTTTATTGAATTTTTGGGAGCTTATGTTAATAATCAAAGATCAAATTAACACAATTAAGGTTATATGCCAAATTAAGGGCAAATAGGGCCTTAGGTTTTATTAGCCCAATTTTAGATGATTACAATTTCCACTTCCCATACCTGCCCATCTTGGCCTTGCAACACCACATGTTTTTTCTTCTCATTTATTAGTTGAGGAGGAATATGCTACAAGGTTAAACACATTATACAATTTGTAAGGGAATTTAGTAAAAGTAAATAAAAAAGATTGTGTGAGTACAGTATACAACTTACCAATTTCTCAACAAAGTCTTTCATAATAACTGTAAAGAAAAGAAAGGGCCCATTAAAATGCTCTTTCTCAAACTATTTGCCATGTTTTTTATAACAATTCTAAGTGCATGCCCTACATGCTATAGAGATATCCCCTCTTTAAATCAAGCCAAACTACGAGAGGGGGAGGGTGAAAAATCCTGTAAAATCAAAAGCAGTTTAGAGTTCATACATTGTGGTTTAGAAAATATTTGAGTGGGACTTCAAAAAGCACAAATATAACATTCTTCAATGCATCTACAACTACTTGTTTGGGCAATAACCAGCTGCTATAACATGCATTAATTGTATGTGATAACTATCACAGCCTGGTACATGAACTGTAAAGTCGAGATGATTAGAGAGGCTTCATGATTTTACTTTACCAGAAACCAAAATTCATTTGACGACTGGAGCACAGTAAAAAACATATCACAACTTCCTTGAATTTATGTGTTCTATAGAAAAAAATTGTCCAAAAAATGCTTAGCAACAACATTTCTCATGATCTTACCATTTCTGAACACATTGTCTTTTTTAGTTAGAACATTGCATTCAAGACAATCAAATAAAACCACTTCTCAAATTTATTGGAAACTAAATTTAACTACGAAAAGAAACTTATAAATACTTGCTAAAATAGATTAAAGGCTCTTATAAGCTATTTCTGGCTTAAACAACTCTACACATTCTCTTTACCTCGACTGTGAAAATCATACTTGTTAATAATCCTAGATAAGTTTCATATTTTTTCCCTTAGTCTATTTGAGGGATTTTTCTTTTGCTTTAGCTTTAACCTGCACTATGTTCTTCAACTCTGGTTTGCAGTGCCCTATTGTATGCATTGTTTTCTAGTTACGCACTTTTATCTCTTGAATGTATGGGATGGAGTTGAAATCCATAAAAAATCATATAAGATGCTTTTCTGTATGGTGGAAGTTATGTACAGAATGTGCCTTGTGAGTTTAGAATAATGCTTCAATTTTTTCATACATATCATTCTATCTAATAACTTACCCATAAATGTTTTCTTTATTTTTACATACATATCATTGTATCTAAATGTATCTCTAGATAACTACAACGACCACAACCATGAGAACCAAACAACATTCGATTATAACTGTTCTTAGTAATGAGACATTCTAAACATTAGGTTTCAAAAATTGTTGGGTTGCATCTATTCTTTCATGTGCTAATGTCTGGTACACTATAGACGTAGGAAAAAGGGGAATCCACTTAGAACTAAAATTTAAACAGTTGATAGTAGGCACCTCACTATATTCATATCTACCACATTATTACATGCACATAGAAAACAATATGCATGATGAGATCCTTACAACTTAGCATGAAAAAATGAAATAATATTACCATAGGCATAACAAAGCCCCGAATGGAGGTGATTTTTGCAGCACTCCTCTTGTTATATAAATGCTCCAAGAACTTGACTAGAATTATCTCTCTCAATTATAATATGCACTTACAATGATTTATTTTTTAGAAGGTACCTCAAACTTGCTTGATAGAGAGACATGAACAAATAGATATTGGCCTCTTGTATCCATATGCAATGAAGTTGTTCAATAATAATTAGCAGGTAGTATTGTTACTGCTACAAATAGGATGAAAAAATAGAATAATATTACCATAGGCATAACAAAGCCCTGAATGGAGTTGATTTTTGCAAATTCAAGGAATTATCAATGTCCAAATGATGTAGGGATTATGAACTAGATTGTGGGAGGAAAAAATAATGGATCTCTATTAATTACATAATTCTGAGTAGGAAGAAATGTTGCTTGAATAAAGCTTTTTATATCATGTTAGATAGACTATAAACCCATCATGAAGTTGGCCATATTTTAAAGGATTAAACCAATAAACTATCTAACTACTAACTTACCAATAAAGAACAATGAGACTAAACTAAGTTGGCCATTTCATCACTATTGCCACAATAAAGTGTATTTTAAATTGTGAATATTATATAAATTTATTTCTTTATGTAGTGGAGTAAATCAAACCCTATGGAAACGAAACTATGTTCCTTTGAGATCCAGCTTCACAACACACATTCAAATATCTTGTAATACCTTTCCTCATGAGAGCATTTTGTTTTGTGTTAGAGATCTCTGATTGGCATTCAAGAGTGTGTTGGTATGTATGGTGTTTTGTTCTAGGACTTTCATGATGACATTGTTAGCAAGTTAGTATTTCTATTTATGTTAGTTAAGTATTAAATAACAATTAATTAATTATTTGACTATTTTAACTATTATTGTTATTCTAATAATAAGAAAAATATAATATCATTAATCATTATTAATATTTTAGCATAACTCAATCATTATTTAGGATGATATTAATCATTGTTATTGTCGTTAATTACTATTAAGGTAACATAGAATATCGAATAATTGTCATTATCAAAATTGATATAATATAATATAATAATTATTTTAAAAATATCTTAAATATCATTGGTTATTATTGATTTAATTAGTAATGTTATTTAATAATATAATATTAGCAATTTAAACCAAAAAAATGGTGGAAGGGACCATAATATCCTTGAATAATTAAATGAATCAATTAAATTAATTAATAAGTGGTCCCAAATTTGATAATAATATCTTATAGACCCTTTAATTAATTAACTTAATTATAAAATAAAAAATAATAAACTATTGTAGGCCTACTTGTAACCATTTGAGAAACTTCTTGGAGCACATTATAAGGTGGTGTTTGGCATTGTAGGTAATCATTGTGAGTTTTATGTTTCTTTGTATTTGCAAATACCGGTTGGAGTTCAACAATGTTGTAGCTTCAGAGGTGCAAGATGCTACCTATTTTTTATTTGTGATTTTGGTGGGAGTAACCCCTCACCCTATTGTGCTTGTAGGTCAGAATTTGTGAAATCTTTAGTTGAAGACAAGAGCTCTGAAGAGCTATAGTCATGTCTTTTGTAAGAAAGGGGAAGTATGAAGCATTGCAGTAATTTTTTGAAGAAAAGAAAATCAAATAAAAGTGTTTGTCTAGATAAAGTAAAAGGAAAAGTGAAAATTACAAATTCAATATTGAACATTGTGTTGGGTAAGTGTTGAGACATTATCCGTTGTATGGTGAAAATCTTGATTGTATCATGTCTCTGTACCAAATAAAAAATTAAAAAAATCTATAACTATCAAGACAAGGCTGAAAATATGCAACCACATAGCAGCAGGACATGAACTAAAATGTCCCACACCATTCTCTAATAATTTTGGTAGAGGATCCTTATAAATTACATGATGCATTATTGGGAAACATAACTGCAAAAAAAATTCTAAATCCACTATGCTGAAGCTGACGAGAACATCTAGGAAACCATTACTAACACACAACTGTAGACAAAAAAAACTCTAGATAAAAAAGGGGGAATAGACATAAATATTTGCCAAAGTTAACACAGTTGATATAAACCCAAACTGAAAGAACATAAAGGACCAAATAAAATGGGTCATTCTTTCATTACCAATCTTGGGTCCACCTTGTAGCAGCTTTCCCCTACTATCATTTGAAGTTTTAGGATTGAATGGCACACCAGCTCCCTCCAAAAAAAAATTCCAATCAGACTCCAATATTTTAGACACCATCTCTTCTCAAAGGATCCCTAGCACAAAATCTTTAAACAAACGTCCAAATATTTGGTTCTAAATAGAGAAGTAGAAAGTAGAAAAGAAACTAATATTACATGATAAACCAAGTCTACCATTTCATAAAACCACCAAACAAAGATTTCCACGATTTAAGATTCTACCTAGCAGCAGATTGCATACTAGCATCTTCAGACATGTTGCATGGTACAATTAGCAATGGTTTTTGTATCCTTGCCAAATATAACAATCATATTAAATCATATATGTAAATATTATAGCTTACAAGTATAGGTGAAAGCTAAACAATGTATTTATACTCTTTTATAAATTCATAACAAACTATTATAGGTTAATTTAGATTGTTCATAAATATTGCACATCTGATAAAAGAATTTGTCAAAGAGCACATATAGTTTTGTGAATGCAATTCCTGTATGTACATTTAATACAGGTATTTTAATACTAAACTTAATTTAGTTCGTATTTAAATTAGAGTCTAAATATGAGTGGTTGCAATCTAGTATAACACTATAAAAAATATTAGATTTCAATGGTATTAGATCTTAATGGTATACCTCATATTGTATTTAGTTCATAACTTACAATAGATTATAGTCATGTAAGCACAAATATGATATTTGTTGGAGTTTTATGAATGCATTTAATATAGGTGTTAAATAGATTGCTGAAGTTTTGTGAATATGTGATCAGAAAAAATACAAAGTGCCTAATACCAAATAAAGACTGGGTTTATGTTGGCGATCAAATTAGAAGATTATAGATCCGTCTTGTAACTGATGCATGAAAAGTTTAAAAATTAAACAAAAATTTAAATGAAACTGACTGCAGTGAATGAATATAAATCAGAAAGAGGACCGCCAAATTTGATAGGAAAGTGGAGAGATGTTCGTGGTACATACGATACTTGAGAGCTGTGACCTCTTTTCCTTTAAATGGTGCACCAAATAAAAATATAAGTAGCCAACATAAATCTGAGAAACGAAAAGATTTTAACTGTAACAGAGAAGTGAGAGAAAATCCATTGGTCGAACAGAGCATGAAACAGAAAGAAAAGATGAGCATAGTACAAAGTCAGGCACAAATATGAAACAGTGGTAGAAATAACTTTAGCCACAAATAACAAGCAAATTTTTACAATCCTTGCACTCTTCAGATTACAAACTCATATGCGCAGCCAAGCATAAAAATATCTACTGGCAAGGCTGGAAATCTCAATCAAGAAAGCCAAGCAACCGAGAATTAAATAAAATGGTAAATTTATATGTATCATTATTATGATCATAAATTGGAGAAAAAAAATTGTCCAATCTTCCAAAGCTTAAATTCAAGAAATACAATTTAAACACATGTCTACTGATAACATTCAATGTCTAAATTATTTGTTCTCAGACTCTTAGCGTCAAGTTTCTTCTCCACACCAATGCAGGATATTCCTAATAATCAACCATATTGCAGAAAAGCTTATCAAAGAAATAAACCTTAAATTTAAATATTCAGTTTCTGATGCTTGTAAAATTAAATTTCAAAAGAAATCAATTTTTATGTACCTGTGGGAGAAGAGAAGGTAACTAGAGCTGAGAATTTGACTAGACGACCGACGACTTTACATCATTGTGCCCTATACCAAGGGTTTGAAATTGATAAATTTAGAAAACAAAAAAGAAAGGTAGTTTTACTAAGAAACAAATGGAAGTGAAAAACATAGGAGAAGGGAAGAATGACATACAACTGCAATGAAGAGAGTTTGAGATTTGAAGTCGAAAAGGAGAAAGACAAACTTTCAACGGAGATCTTTGACCACTTGATCAGCTAGGTAGGGACCCCAATCTCTGAGAGTCCTGTACGCCTCAATTACTATTGTCACCTCATTCACACTTTCGTTCAGCTCATACTTCTGCCTCAAGCCACTATCCAATGTCCTTTCATTCAGCTCATACTACTGCCTCAATGCCACTATCCAATGTCCCCTCAAACAGACAAAATATATCATCCATCGCTACAAATGCCATGAACCGCAGCGTAAAATGTCAAATGAACTAAAGTCCAAAAAAACCCAAATATCAACTGAAAGAAATACACATCTTGGTATAAGCAAACAATGGTGTTTGGGAATATAAGTCATGGCACCCATTAAAACCAAAACAATTGTGATAGTGATGATGGCTTAAACTTCCTAATTAAAACAACAATTTTCATGACTAAACAAAGGCATATTTTAACAAATCAATTGTCATGTCCCTCGTTTTGAAATAAGACTTAATAATAAATCATAATCATTATATAAAATATAAATAAATAATAATAATGATTGAATTTGAAATAAATAAAGATATAATATAAATCAATATAATGATAATTAAAGATTATCATTATAATAGAATAGATAAAAGATATAATATAATTTTAAAATATTAAATATAAAAATAAATAAATAAATAAAGATAATTATGATATAATATTATTATGATTACAAGATCAATAATAATATAATTATAAGTATAAATAATAATAATTCAAAGATAAATAAATTAATTAATATTAATATATCATAATATGATATTTAATAATAGAATATATAATTAACTAATAGAATAATATAATATATATCTAAATAAAAAATATATAATACAATAAATTAATAAAATGGCTAAGAAGTCAGCGACCATAGGGAATATATGAGGCCATACGAAAGGTAGAAAACAGGGGGGAAGAAATAAAGGAAATCATCCAATAAACATTCAAGATAAAGCAATCAGCGATCTAATAAGCAATCAGAATGCATCCACTTAAGACAATCATAAAATAAGCAACCCTCATAGAAGTAGCAGTGATAAAAATAATAAATACTGTCAAATTCAATTCATTCAGGAAATCATCGATCAAGAAATTCACCCATCGATATCAGTAGATACGTAGCCAACAAGCATTGAGCAAGTCATATGAAGTGAGTTCTCACTGAGAAAGGAAGATATTGTACAAACATTATATTGATGGGATCGTGTATCAGTGCATACTCAAAAATCAATCAAACATGAAGACCAAACGGGGACACTGTTATTCATATAAAGACATATCGATAAGGATCCATTACATGCCTGCAATGAGCAATGAATGATGACTTGAATAAGAGATAACAAGAAGAGAATATTGACAATCAAGATGATTGATAACAACAATTAGTTAATAGTTAGAGACTTAATAAAAACATTCATTAACCATTATCTAATTTGTAAGTAACTGAAGATAGCGATTGGATAAATAAGCATGAAAATACACAAGTCATTAGAAGTTAACATAACTATTAATTAAAAGAAATGGATGATGGATTAAAATGTATTGATTTTATTTATTATGAAAGGGATTTGAATTAGTTATGAAGAGGCATGATTAAGACAAGTTAGATATTGACATGGTTAGATAAGACAATCATCAAGGAGAGATGCGTTAGATTATATGTCTCATGTAATCGAAGTATAAGAATTAAGTCCCAAATCTCATAGGACTGGTATGAGACATTACACCAATTAATATATAACAATAGAAATAATATATTTAAAATTATTGTGAAATCAATAATCAAATGGCCTATTATAATCAAATTAAAAAGACAGATACACAAATTCTCACCATTACAACTATATAACCAAGCTGTTACCAATCAAACATTAATTGCGTATGCAAAATGTTTAGGTAATCACATAAGATTCAGTACGCCTTCATTTGCTCTAAACTTTGCAGGCACCCTACATTGTAATGCCTAATGAACCCAAGTGATGTGACTGATATGTTCATCATTACTTTTTAAGAGATGGATGAACTACTCATAAATAATTAGTAAGATAGATGAACGACTCCTAAATAATTAGTAAATTCAAGAAGAAAAAAATCTTATTCTGTTTGTAAAATGAAACAGAGATGCTGGTCAGAATACCCATCATCAGGGAAAGATAACAAACTCATCATTATTATAAGATTCGAATGATCTTCCAAGCTAGCCCACATCAGTTTGATGATTGTGAATCTTCCTACAAAAATGTTTTCCTCGCCTCTTATTTGTAAGGGCATTTTAACGAAAATTTGCCTGTAATTTTTTTGCTGTATCTATCAACACATGAAAATAACATATATTTCAAGAAAAATTCGCAACAAATCCAATATAATGCATTCATTGGGTGGGCCTGCTACGATTGCAAGGAGCGCCTTTGATGATGTGCATTACCTTAATTGAGATTTATTGGAATTCCTAATATCATATATTCATTAGTTTATATGGACTCCATTGCAATGTACCTGAGAGGCCTAATCATGAACTTTACAAGTAAGGAAACACTGCATGCCATGATGTCATGAACATCTCCTGTTACGCTTTTCTCTAATATTTAGAAGCTAGCCGCCCTCTCATTTTAACCTTCAATCCATTTCCTCACTTGGGTGTGACTGTGTGTCTGTTATTGAGGTCCTTTTCTCCTTTGAGTATCACTATCATCCTGTTTTCGTTATAAAGGGTTTTTAGAAGAGTGATAAAGGTGCAATGGGTCTGAGAAGGGGTGAAGCAGTGGAAGTTTGCAGTGATGAAGAAGGTTATAAGGGCGCCTGGTACCCTGCAACTTTAATTAGGAAGAAGGGTTTAGAATTCCTTATTAAGCCAGCCTTATGGATGTTGACTCTCAAACTGGTCTGAAACCGGAGGATCTGAGACTGTCTCTATCTCTGCTGCTGGCCCCTACTATTCTATAGGCAACTATTTGCTACTCTACCAGTGATGGTGCCTGTGTGAAGGTAGGGCCAATATAGTTTAGTTAGGCAATTTGGCGAATTGATAGGGCGAATTTTGATGGTGAATTAGGGGCCCTGGTCACATGACTGACGAACCGCCCTACTATTCTAAAGGGCCCCAACTGCCCTACTATTCTAAAGGCCCTAAGCAACCAGTGATCAATTGAGCCTCATTTTGATGGTGAGTTAGGGGCCCTGGTCACATGACTGACGAACCGCCCTACTATTAAAGATTTAGTAACTGATGACGAGAAATCAAAATTGAGGGAGCAGGTTGAGGCTGATCAGATAAGGCCTGTACCCCCTAGTTTGGATAGGCAATATTTCAAACCTCGTGAAATAGTTGATGCATATGACAAAGATGGGTGGTGGATAGGAACCATTGAAAGTGTCCTAGCTGATAATAACTATATTGTTCATTTCAGTCATTCTGGGGAGAAATTGGAGTACAATGTATCTCAGCTACGTCTCCATCTGGATTGGGTCGATGGCAAGTGGCTTCAGCCTTCAGAGGTATTATGTCGCATAAAAGTACACTAAGTTTTTAACTCTAAGGTTTAACAGATTTTAGATTTGGATTGGCCGTTGATGCATTCATACTGTTTTCTATTCTGTTTTAACTTCCAGGCTTCCATCAATGGGCCATACTTTTCACCATCTATTGGGACTTTAGAGTGAAGTGTTTCATCTTAACTAATAAGATACCATTGTACAGAGTCATGTTTTTACTATATAGTGGATCTTTTTATTGCCATGTTCAAGCGTGTACGCTATGTAGGTTTGTTCTTCATAGTTCATACTGGTTTGGTATGTTCTTTTAAGCACCCACTTTAAAGTTTTTATCTATGCCTTTGATTCGTGTCTTAAATAAAGAGGATTCAGACTGGGACTCAGATTAGGCATTTCGAGGTTAGCTTTTTCATAATCAATTCATTTTTGTTCGAGTCTATCTTGTGCGGGTTTATGGCAGAATCTGCGTGCATACAAAATACTAGTTAAATTTAACAGAGAATGCAACTATTTGAATAACCCAACTCCGAGTGCCTTGATGGCGAAGCAAAAATCTCTGTTTGGAACTCTGTTTTAACTGACTTAAGGAAATTATCTATGAGAAAGTCTTCTTGCTAACTATAAAGTTGACTTTCAAGGATTGTTTGATCAATATAATGAATTTGTGCTAGTATTATCTTTTTAAGTGCCTGTCTGATTTCTGCCTTTCTCTAAAGGCCATTTCTATGCTCTTGGATGAGCATTGAAACACTCGAATTCCGCGAAAAGAAATTTGCATTTATATTGGTTTTGAGCTGCAAACAATAAATTCTTAAGGGTTTTGAGACTTCATGCCATCCTTTGTCGAAATGCTTGTATAAACTATTTAAAAGTCACCTATGAAGTTGCTGACCAGATTTAACGGTAAATAAGAGAAAAAATGAACTTCATAATTTAAAATTGCAGGTCCTTACCCTATAGTGTGATAAGAGCTTCTATCTTATGCATGTGAATGACCATCGAGATCTAATATCAAAACAAACTACAACCTTGTTAATTTTCACATTTCATAAACTTGCAATGATGCCAATACTTGTAACATAATTAAACATCTTTATAATTTCTCACATGCCCAATGAGTTAGATGCTACGGCAAAGCCATTGGTTATGGGTCTGCAGTTGCACTGTTTGCATACAGGCATAGAGTCTGATTCTCAGTACCATGCTAACTGTACCTCAAGACAGGATATAAATTTACTGGACATCAAACATTGTTTTGTTTTCATGAGACAATATTAGCCACTTATAGCAATTATCCCAACCATAATAGATATGGGGTTATGGTTTTTCCACCTTTGAGCTCATCAACAAGCTTGGTATCATTATTTTCTAGTATAAGTTTTCTTTGTGGTTAAATATGTATTCTAGAAAGGATACGAGTGCTATAGTTGCAGGCAGTAACCCAACCTAATTCCATTACAATTATGAAATGCTATTATACGATGCATTGATCTGATATTAAGTGATTCACAATTTTGGGATTGATTCTTTATTACTCAACCCAATTAGGAAATTCTGTTTTTCCCAAATTTTCTTGCTTCACAAATTTGTGTTGTGGTATCTATTTGCTCATTTAAATCTTATTTTTTAAACTTCCAATGATATGCTACTTAGAGGTAACTGCAATCAGGTTATGTGTAGGGGACGAAGAATCACAACAATTTTTCGTTTCCAATCTGTATCTTTGTGATTTTTTTAATTTGCATCACAGAGTATAGTCAATTTTTATGAAACAAAAATCCAAAATCTGACTAAATTTATATTCTGTGCCCCAGCCATCCGACAACACAAATAGCATTTCTCCAAAACCAGACAGAGTAAATACTAGACCCAATAAATTCAAAAGAGAGGCCACTGTTTGTGGACTCTCAGCAGATGGTCTATGTGCTTCTTTGAAAAATGCAGAAAGTCAGCCAAATGAAAAATCAACAAAGCCAAAGAGAAGGAAGACAACCAAGGACATAATAGTGGACGATGCTTTACCTGGCACGGGGGCAATGAATAGTAATACAGCTGCAGCTGCAAGGCATGTGGAATGTGCAAAAGCCGTTCCTCCACACAAGGAGGGGGAAAAAAATCATTCCTCTGGCCTAAATGCAAATATTACTAAAGAAACTGAAGTACCATTTTCAGAAGCTAGACTCGAAGTTGAGAATATATTGCACACCCCTTGTAGTTGTGAAACAGGTGCAAAAGCAACTTTGAAGCAGATGGAGTTCCTTGCTTATCATTCAGTACTCAAGGCATTGTACCTTCAAGGAGATCATAATTTGAAAGTTGAAGTTCTCCTCGCAGATCTTAGAGAGGTGTTACATATCAGCAATTAGGAGTCTGCTTCTCAGCTGAGACGCATATCCTATGGCCAAAATAACCGAGACACTCTGCTTTTGCTCAAGTTGTAAAGGTGCAAGGCAGCTGATGCTGATTAAAGACTGGATTTTTGTCGATAAATATGGAATCAGGGGATTATCCTATGCTTTATAGTAGAAAAAATCCTGTGTGGCTCATTTTCAATGGAGCTCGTATGCTTATTGTCAATATGTAATGAGTTTCTGGTTATAAAACGCTACCTTCAAGTTTGATAACTATGAACAGAATGATGGTGATTATCGTTAACTGTATAAACGATTTTATGGCAATATATAATTATAGATCTCTTAAACCTAACCCTAATGCAATTATGTATGTGCTTAATTTTATTCCTTTAACATGACATTTTAGATCCCTAGAATTTTAAATATATGTATTTTCATTGGAGTGAATTGGTCATATTTCATATGCAATTCATTTTCCAGCATATAAAGCTTGGTACCTCAATGAATTGTCTTTGCAAGTTTATTCCTTTATCTATTTCTCTGTTACAGAATCCATGCCTTACTAGACGTGTGGTATAAAAAGCTTAGTCTTAAGACATTGTTTGCAAAAAGAAATAACTCTCTTTCAACAGATGTCCTTCAATTTTTGCAAGCCTTCCTTCCTGTCATATAATGCAAGCCTTAGCTGCCAGCAATGAAACTTGAGGAGATTTCCTCTATTCAGCCAGGCACCCACTAGAAAATGACCTCTGTTTTATTCTTGATTGAGATTATTTGCCTCCTGTTTGTGCAATTGCATCTCACCATCTACATATCAATTATAGTGAACACCAGTTTCGAATTCTGTGTCCACTGCCAATACCCAGGCAGCTATTCTGCATATGAAGGTATACTTGCATTTGCATTGTCCATGCTGACAATTATTTTGGCCTCTTTATTATCAGAAGCTAATTAATTGGTTAATTTTTAGCTAATTGAAAGGACATATTAATTAACTATTAGGAAAATTTAGTTATTAAACTTTCTTAATGTCTTGTGAGAAAATTCCCTTAATGGCTCTCTTTATTAACCATCAAAGTCTTCATCTTGTTTGCATTGTCCAATATTTCATTGCTTTTGAAGCTAGGCATGCACTGTTTCTTCAAATATAATTTATTCGACACATCAGATTTATATGATATATGTGAGTATGTTTCTCATGCAAATAGATTTATAAGAAAAAAATTAGCAAATTTAAAGAAATATGAAATTACAGATTGTGGCGATGTACATAGCAAGACACAAAACTGCAGGAGAGATAGATGCTTATTTTATTCAGAAACTCTGCAGCACGTGGAGGATTTTTTAAAGCAATACAGAATAGTTTTATATTTTTCCCCATCATAAAAGTGGGTTTTGGATTCTTTCAGATATGTCTTGAAAGATATGCTGCACATAAAGAAAAAATATATATATATATATATATATTAATTATCTTTAAATTTTCAATAGTGTTTTGATTGGAGCTTTAGAACTTTACGACCTTTTTTGATTGTTATTAAGACTACTGATATTAATGTTCGATCTTGTATGGATCTCTCAATGAGAGCTTAGATTTCCAAGTAATGAACTAGGGTGTTGATTATAACTGATTGGTCATATGTGTATGGTGTATTGATGTTATTTTTATTGATATATAATTCTTACAAATGGAAAATGTTCTTTTATATTATATCTTTATAATTTTGTTCTGACAATGGTCACAACCTATGTTTGTGTATCTTAATCTTATGGAATTACAATGCTTAGATTTCTTTTTACTATTCTTATTTTCCCTACTTATAATTTAAACATATAATGCAAGCGATATGGACACATTTACTATCAATTTTCTACAGACATGAATTTCAATGGTTTGTCACAACTTTGAGAAACTTAAATAAATTTAACATCATTCAAAAAGTTTGTTATATTTTAAAAGAATGTTTTAGTGTTAGTCTTTGTATCAATAATCTAATTTAAACTTATATTTATTAAACAATTATTTTATCATGTAAATTTTTATAATTTATATGGATTAGTTACTTGAGTTGAACCTAAGACCTTACATAGCTATCGGGATGCTCTTAGGAACTAGTTCGTCTTTGATTCAATTATGACTCCTTAACTTTTCCAAACTATACCGATGACATTTTTCCTGTGTAAACACAAATTATATATATGAAAGAATTCCAAATTGTATGGTATGAAGGA
The DNA here is from genome assembly GCA_027943335.1 of Chamaecyparis obtusa. Taxonomy (NCBI): domain Eukaryota; kingdom Viridiplantae; phylum Streptophyta; class Pinopsida; order Cupressales; family Cupressaceae; genus Chamaecyparis; species Chamaecyparis obtusa. Next base: position 764,982 of record BSBK01003288.1, read on the forward strand.
ATTCCATCATGTTAAGTTGGTCTTACCATTAATTTTTCCCAGTGTTCTTCTCTTACAATATAAGCCTCCTAAGTGGGCACATTTATGGATAGATAAACAAAAAATCAAACAAGAAACCACTTCCAAGTCCTTCAAAGTCAAGGCTCCTGTTTTGTCTTCCCTCCAACACTGCCTATTGGTTATCGGCTTCTATCTTTCTCATCCGGGCTCTGTTTTCTTCAAGCGATATATCATCGGAAAGCTGGTTCCAAGCCCGATCCGATTTTTCTAGTATGGTTTTTTGATTTTACTAGTTTGATGCTCTTTTTTTCTGTCAAAGTCAGATGTTCTCTGTGATCTTGGCGTTTCAGACCTCCTGCCTTCCGGGATCCGTTTCTCTTGCATCCAGGCTCCATTTTCGGCAAATGAGATATTTTCAGAAAGCTCTTTCTGAGATTTTATCAAATTTGATGGTTTCATGTAGTTTTTTATCTTTTTTATGACGTCACCCATCCTCAAATCCTTGCAGACACTTTCTTTAGGCCCTCCAACGCAGCTGTTGGTTTTTTGCTCATATCTTGAGCATACGGTGTCAAAATTTGGCAAACGAGATATCGTCAGAAAGCTTATTCCAAGATCTTTCCAGATATGCAAGTCATATTTTTTGGTATTATTTTTCTAATGGTGTTCTTCTCTGTCAAAGCCAGATCTTTAGTTCTGCACTTCGGGAGCTCTATCTTGCACATCCGGACTTCATTTTCAGAAAATGATATATCGTTGGAAAGATCATTCAGAGAGCTTTTCAGTGTTATGAGTCATTTTTCTAGATTATGCTCCAGGTTCATTTTATTGAGATTCTTTCTTTTCTGTAGTCTGGTGGATATCTTAGTTGTTTCAGGTCCTGGGATCTCTTCCCTTTGAGGGATGGCTCATCTTAGGTTGTTCTTTTGTTTCAGAAGCCTTTGATCTTCTTTGAGTAGTGTATACTTCACTTTTGTAGCATTCTTTTATGCACATGCACTGAGATAAAGTGCCATTTTATTGCTTTGATGGGATCTTGCACATGTTCGTGCTATTTGTACTCGCACTCCATTATAAAGTGTCAAGGGGGTTTGATGTTTGCCTTTGTTTGCCATCTTCTTTGTCATGTGAGCCATCTTCTTTTTTCATGTGAGCGTTCCTCCACTGACATTAGCCTCGGGTATTTTTATTTGTGTTTGTACTCTCTCTACACATTCGATGTTCCAGATTCATCTTCACCATGTAGTTCATATTGGATGATCTTTTCAGTGTACCTGTCATTACTCCCTTGTCACTAGTATGGAGGGGTTTCTACTGTTGGTTCTACTGCTTCCTTGGTTCGATAGTGTGAGCCATGTATTTAGTATTTGATCCTATGTACTAGGCGGTTGCAGTGGTTGGGTACCTATGCATTCCGATGAGATGGATCATTTACCATATGGACACTCTTTTCTTTCCTACTTTTGGATGCACTCTTCCAGCTTTGATTGATCAGCTCTTCAGGCTTTTGGTGTTTATGCCATCTGTATCTTTGAGTTCAAGTGTTTGCATTTTTTGCCTCCTGATTCGAGTAGTGTTATTTGAGGGCACTCATGCAAATTATAGTCTTCTCTACCTGGTCATATTTCATTGGAGGATCTTCAGATCATCAGTTTCTTCTTGACAAATTTTGTAGTTTCTTGCTTCAGTGATGTTGTACATGTTCATCTTTGTTCCTATTTTCTGGAACATTCCTAGTTTTGGAGGCTTCTTCAGTCCTTCAGACTAGTCTTTGTCTTTTTTTGGAGTAGAGTTTTTCCCATGTGGTTTTCTCTATTTCTCTTCTTTGTAGAGACTCTCTTTTGTACTTGGGTACTTGATCAGGCCTTTGTTGTCAGGACCCATTTTCTTTCAGTAGTTCTTTCTAGGTTTTTAACTTTTCCCAAAGTTTATCTTAAGGGGGGGTGTTAGAGTAATAAAGTGTTTACTGATTAATTGAATCATATTGATTTAATTATTTAGTCACTTATTACCTCTTTCTACTTAAGCTAAAATTTAGGCATATAATAATTAATTATCTTTATTAATAATTATCATGCAACCTAGGGTTTTACCTTTTTAGGGTTGTTGATCTCCTTTTATAAGGATTGATCTCATAACACTTTGTAACCTTTTCTGACATTTCATTATTGATTGCAACTTTTTTTTTTGCACATCAAGGATTTCTCCTCTCTTGTGGATCAATGCATTCAGGCCTCCATAGCTGTTTGCTTCTCTCTCTTTTTGTGACAGGTGTTTGCGTGCAGGTGTTCTTGGGAGCTGTGGGTTGTTTTTCATCAACTCCATCAAGTGTAAGCTATGTTGCATCAACATGAATGATCTTCTGATAAGATTAGGCTAATGCAACCTCCAGATCACATTAGTGACCGGTAGATAAGGGGATGAACCCCAAGTCTAGCCCTCAAGTATTCAAAAGTGTCTTTCGGTAGAGGCTTGGTAAAAATATCAACAAGTTGCTCCTTTTATGTAACATATTCTAGTTTGACTTGCTTCTCCTTTACTTGTTCTCTTAAGTAGTGATACTTAATTGGCATATGCTTTGTCTTTGAATGCATCATTGGATTCTTAGATATATTTATTGCACTAGTGTTGTCACAATATATAATCACCGTCTCAATGATTACCTCATTCATCACTTCCAACACTTGTTTGATCTAAGCAATGTTTGAACAGTTTGTAGTAGCAGCAACATACTCTGCTTCTACTGTAGACTGAGAAATACAAGGTTGTTTCTTACTTGTCCAAGTTACAAGTCTTTCACCAAAGAAAAATGCTCCTCCAATTGTGCTCTTTCTGTCATCTATATTTCCAGCCCAATCAACATCGGTATAGACTCTTAGTTCAAATTTTCCTTCTTTTGGATACCATAAATCATAGTCCTCTATTTTCTTCAATTAGCTCATGATTATTTTTGCAGCAACCATGTGTGAATCCTTAGGATTGGCAAAAAATCTAGCCACAATCCCAACTGCATGTGCAATATCAGGCCGACAATGTACAACATACATCAGGTTACCAGTCATAGATCAGTACAGTGTTTGATTTACCTCTGTGGATTCATCATCTTTATTCAATTTGCAGCCTGTGACCATCAGTGTTCCAACTAGTTTAGCATCTTCCATGTCAAATGTTCTCAATACTTCCTTAATATACTTTGATGTGTGATGAGAATTCCATCATTTTGCTGAATAACCTACAAGCCTAGAAAGAATTTAATCTCTCCAAAAATTGACATTTCAAATTCTTTTATCATCTCATCAACAAAAGATTTACATATATGATCTTGTCCTCCAAAAATTATATCATCTACAAATATTTTAGTAATCAAAATAGTATCATCAGATTCTCCTTTCATGTACAAATTGTTATTTTCACTAGTTCTTACAAAACCAATACTTAAAAGATAAGTATGTAACCTTTCATACCATGCTCTCAGTGCTTGCTTTAATCCATATAAAGCTTTGTGTAATCTACATACCATGTCTTTCTTATTTGGATCAACAAATCCTTCTGGTTGTTCTATGTAGACCTCCTCTTCTAGTACTCTATTCAAAAATGTTGACTTGACATCCATTTGGTATACCTTAAAATTCTTATGTGCAGCATATGCCAATAACATGCGAACTCCTTCCAGTCTAGCAACAGGTGCAAAAGTTTCACCATAATCAATATCTTCCTCTTGTGCATAACCCTTGCAAACTAGTCTAGCTTTGTTCCTAGTAACTTCTCCATTTTCATTCAATTTGTTTCTAAAAATCCATTTAGTACCGATAACATTTTTATCTTTCGGCCTAGGTACTAAAGTCCATGTCTTATTTTTCTCTATTTGTTCAATCTCTTCATTCATTGCATTGACTCGTTCATCATTCTCAAGTGCAACCTTAACATTCTTTGGTTCAAACTCACAAACTAAGCATGTGTTTTGTCTTAACTTACTTCTGGTCTGCATGCCAGCTTGCTTATCTCCAATGATTTGGTTCTCAGGATAATGTCTTCTGAAAAATCTAGCTAGCACTTGATCTCTTCTTTGTTCTTCATTCTGTTCAAGTTCATTTCTTTTCTCAGTAGCCTCTTCTTGATTCTTGGTTTCCCTTTGATGTGCCTTGGTGTTTTTTCCCTGATGCTCGGTTAACTCAGCTTGCGGCTTTAGTAGGTACTTTGGATACTCAATGTAAGTAAATCTACCATAGTCTTTCGGCTCCCTAGTGCTTTCTTCATCATTTTTATTAGCAAATTCATCAACTCTAACATTAGCACTTTCAATAATTTTATTAGTAACTTTATTCAGACACTTGTAAGCTTTTCTTTTAGTATAATATCCAAGAAATATCCCCTCATCACCTTTAGAGTCAAATTTTCCATTTCTATCATCTTTCAGAATAAAACATTTTCTACCAAAAATTCTGAAGTAACTTACACTCAGTGTGTGTCCAAACCATAACTCATAGGGTGTTTTGTTTGTGTCTTTCTTTAGTTGTACTTGGTTCAATACATATACAGTTGTGCTGACTACTTCCCTCTAGTACATCTATGCAACATTCTTTTCAATCATCAGTGTTCTTGCACAATCAACTATAGACCTGTTTCTCCTTTCAACAATCCCATTCTGCTGCGGTGTTCTCGGTGCTGATACATGTCTTTTAATGCCATGCTCATTACAATAGTTAGTGAATTTATCAGAAATAAACTCACCACCTTTATCAGATCTCAAACATTTCAGTTCCTTTCTAGTTTCCTTTTCTTCTTTAGCTTTGTACCATTTAAACATCTTAAATTCTTCATATTTATCCTTTAGAAACATAACAGTCATAAATCTAGTGTAGTCATCAACAAACAAAATAAAGTATCTATCTCCATAATAACTTTGAGTTCTCATAGGACCATATAGGTTGGTGTGAACTAACTCCAAGATTCCTTTTATTGAATAGTCTTTACTTTTGAAACTAGATTTTGTCATCTTACCTTTCTGACATTGATGACACATAACATGATTTGGTTTAGTTAGGCTAGGTAGTCCTCTAACTTTTATCTTTTTACTAATCTTGATCATATTATCAAAGTTTACATGACATAACCTTTTATGCCACAACCATGCATCTTCATTTTAACTAGTAAACAAGAAGTCTCTACATTGTCAAGGTAAAATAAGTTACCTTTTGATTGTCCTCCTATTCCGACAAGCTTTCCATTTTCATTGTAGATCTTCACCTTCTTGCTTTCAAATGCTACTCAGTGACCTGAGTTGTTAAGCTATGCCACACTTAGCAGATTATAATTCATTCCTTTTACCCAATAAGCATTATCACATCTGATTTTATCTGATTTTATCATTTATCAATAAAGATCTTTTTCCTTTAACCATACAAGGTGTATCATTACCCATTCTTACTGATCCTCCATTATAGTGCTCTAGATGATCAAACTTATCTTCATCACCAGTCATGTGATGTGTACAACCACTATCAATTATCCATGTATCATTTTTACTAACCTTAGAAATGAGTGTTGTTTTTACATACCTTTCTTCTTCCTCTGAGTCATCTTTCATTGCAACAAATACTACCTCAACATCATAATTTGTGTTGGTGTCAGTGTCCTCCTCTTCAACTAAGTAACATACATTTTTTCCCTTATCTTTGTGATCTCGGTTACTTTTTTTGTAGTGTAGGTAACCTATGTTGTTTCTTCTTCCATATCTTTCATCACCAGATCGGTCTTGGTCTTTGTCTTCCTCTTTCATGCTGGGACATCTAGCAGCAATAGGGCCAACTTCTCTACAATTAAAACATGCTAAAGGTAATTTACCCTTATATCTACCTTTACCTTTAGGTAGTCTTCAGGCCATAAGAGCTTCAATTTCATCAAGCTCATCATCAGTATTACTATCACTATTATTCCTTAAATCATGTCTACTGCTAGATTTACTGATCTTTAGAGAAGACATAAAAGAAGACTCAATAGATGGTACAACACTGTTATCAAAATTTTTCAGCTCAAAATTTGTTAGCTTACCAATCATACTATCAAGAGTAAGAGTGCTCTCAGGTGCAGACCTCATTTCATGTATTGCAAATATTCTGATTGTATATGCAGGCAATAAGGTTCTTAGAATTTTACTTACCAATGTATCTTCATCAATGACACCACTAGATCCTCGAATAGCATTTACTACCTCTTTGATTCAGTTTGAATATTGTGTAATGTTTTCTCCTTCTTTCATTTTCATATCATCAAATCTACCTCTTAAGCTTTCAACTCTAGCTCTTTTCACATTTGCATCACCACCATAAACTTGAGCAAGTTTGTACCAGATTTCCTTTGAAGTAAGGCAATCCTTGACATCTTCAAATTTAGCATCAGATAGAGTAGCATCAATCTCCATCATAGTAATATTATGTTCATGTATGTCTCTCAACTGATCAAGAGTCAAAGGTCCTGTAGGCAGTGCTAAGTAGCCATTATCTAGTAGGGTGATAGTAGAATTACCAATTCCAGATATATGAAGTCTCATTCGACTTTTCCATATAGTGAAGTTGTCCTTGTTTAGTTTTGGCACTTCCCTTTTATACATCTTGCAATCTTTCTGCTGAAGTCCTTAAAACTCTGTTCCAAGCAACCAATCTCTGATACCAAATGTTAGAACAACTGAGAGGGGGGGTGAATCAGTTAGATCAATTATCCTATAGTCCCAAATGCAAAGATGTAACTTATACAACAATTCCAACAAATTTTGTAGCTCGGTAACATAAAATACTATATCGTCTGTGTCTTTACCAATTACCAGTCATGTAGCTTACTGTGATTACCGACCAAACCAAATATGTAGAATGTAAAGTATGACAATAAAAAAATTATCACAAAAACACATAACATAATGATTTAACATGGAAACTCTGCTAAGGGAAAAACCACCTGGAACCGGTAACCCAAAATAATTTTCACTCTTCTGAAGTGAGCTTGGTGAAGAGCCAACCCTATTAAAGGTTACAATACACACTGTAAGGTGTGACCTTGTTAGAGGATTTAAGACTAGTAGTTATCATTCAACCAGCATTCACTATGGGGTTGATAGGATAACAATGTACATTCATTCAATGACATAGGGCATAACATAAGACGGTTAAGTCCACTCAATTAAGAGATTTTTTTGTAACAATGGTTAAACTGAAATAGTAGTTAATCTGATTATAATACAACTTATTTTTCAGATGTTTGGATCTATTCTAAGCCCATACAAATCCTCTAATCAATATTTCAATTTAGTTCTTCAACATTCAATAACTTACTGTCACTAGGTAATAGCTCTCTAAAGCTCGGTTAACTCTACAGTTCGGTTCTCCTTCAACCAGTCTAATCAAGCATGCATGAAGCTATGTTCATGCAAAATCTCTATAGTCTTCTTTCTTCTGGAATAGTTTCAACAATGAAACTAATATCTCTTATATAGTTAAGTAAACCATTTTCTTTGTTAGAAATAGAGAATACTGAGAGGGGGGGTGAATTAGTATTCTACAAACTTTAACTTTTGCCCAATTATGGATATAACAGATTATCTTAACATATGCATAACATAGAAAGCTAAACAACATGCATATCAATAAAACAAAAGAACTCATAACACATTATTTGTTCTCGAGGAAACCCTGGCCAAGGGAAAACCCCGGTGGGGATGGTACCCACAAAAATCCACTAATCAAAAGTATATTGTTAAGGATGTTGACCCTGTTAGGAGTCTATTACATGCATATAGTGTCTTAGTCCTAATTAAGGGACTATAGCCTTATTAGAAGCCTCAACCCTGTTAGGAGTTGGTAGTACAAAATATGATTACCAGATGAGCCCACTGCCCAAACAAGTAATAAACAATATTCACTTATTACAAAAATAGGTCAAGGTACATAACCTTATACTACTTGCATCAATATCTCTTCACTGCTCTTCACTTTCGCTATTACATTAGCATATTCATTACATCACTTTTCAATTACATCTTTACATATCTTTATACAAGTTATTAAGATTAATAACTTTCCAATTGGCTATCATATTAAAAAATATCTTTATCCAAGGATTAACATCTAGGATTTCATCCCTTTATATTGTTAAGTCATTATTTTGATAAAAAAAATAATCCCTTAACTCTTTATCAATTTTGTCTTCATATTATGTCATGTCGGCTTAACATTGTCTTTAGTAAAAATGTCATAACTTCTTCTGTACATGTTGTACTAACTTGTGCTCTGAGGTGAGTCTTCAATAGTCACCATAGAGTCTATGTTCAAGTGTGCAAGTACTGAACTTACTCCAATCAACATTGCCAATCAAAACTATCTTCAGGTTCACTGGCAAAAATGCACTGTCTCATACTTAGACAATTTTGCTTTGCGCTCTGACATACTAGCTCTCTGACATGTGTGATCTTCATGTAGATCATATGTTTCCATAATGACAACATCTATGTAACCAACTTAGCCAAATTTCCAACAATCTCCCCCTTTGTCATTGGTGGCAACATATGAGAAAATTGGCTAAGTCTTAGGCTCCAAAAATTCAAAATTGTGGCCATAATACAAAATATATATATACTGTCCTTATGACTTCATGAATCCTCTCTATATAATGTACTCCCCCTAAGAGTATGTATCCTTATCAATTTTCTACTATATATCTCTCCCCCTTTGACAACAATGACAAAAAAAGGTAAGGAGGGTTACAAAACTGTGTTCACAAAAAGTTATACCTTGATTCAATATTGCAAGGCCAGTAGGCTTGCAACACAATCTGCAAAGTTAATCTTTATGGCCTCTAATTCTTTCCCCCATGATTTCTTAATTGTATCTTCCACACTGAGTATTGCGCACAATCCATAAGATGCAATCTCATATGCTTGGAGATTCTCATAACTAAACTTTTGAAAAGATGTATTGGTTGAAAGACATTCTTCCAGTTGCCCTTCAATAGTGCTCAAGTTTATAGAAATATTCTCTCTTAAAAGAGTGAATCTCTTTAGCTTCCTATCCTTGTCATCTTGCAAAACTCTTATTTCATCATAAATCTTGCATATTTTCTGCTCAATATCAAATATCTTCACATTGGGGCTCGAAAGAAGGTTTGTCTCATTCTGAATTTATGCTTCCTTCATCTTCATCTTCTGAACTTCCTTTGCTACCAAGTTCTTTGATTTTTTACACTGAATGTATAAGGATTTTCCTCTTTCTAAATTCTTTCTCAAGTCCTTTATACAGATATCAAGGTTATTGATATCATTCTTGATATTCTGACTAATGTCCGAAAGTGTTTTGGCCTCATAAGCTGCTTGAGCTTTCATCTTTGCTATATCAGATAGATTTGTAAACTCATCATTAAAAGTATTCATCACTTTCTTTGCTCTTTCTAGAGGGTCATCTTCTGCAATTTGTGTAGTAATAATGCCTTTTAATTTCTTAGTAAGCTCCTTCAAGCATCCTTCAAGACTCTTTACTTTCTTGTTCTTTTCGATGATCTTGTTCAAAGATGTGATCAATTCCATCTGATCATCATCATCTACTTCCTTTCCCAAATTCTCAATCATAGAGCCAATCTAAGTTCTCTTGCCAGTCTTAGGTGTAAGACTGATTTCTTCTTGAGTGGGAATAGGTACTTGTTTCTCTATCACTTTAGGTTCTATAATTGTGGTTTATGTCTTCTCTTCTCCTTTGGTACTATCCTACTCTTCAAAAGCCTAATTGTCAACAATGTTTTCAAGATTCTTGAATAAGTTATCATCACTATCCAAGGTGATCTTTATTCCTTCAACATTCATGGCTTCATCCTCAATATTTATGGCTGGTGGAGAGGGAATGCCCTCTTGTTCTGCTTCTTCTACTTGATCTTTAGATTCTGCTACAATTGATGATTCTCCAACATTCTTTGTCATAACTTTAGTGATTGCTTGCTCTATTTTTGTGTTAGTCTCTTCATATCTACCTCCCATAATCTGAATAGTTCTCTTCTTGGTTCTTAGATGGGCATTTAGATCCTTCATAATCTGATTGAAGTGTTCTTCATCTCTCACAACACAAATTTTTCTTACAAAATTTTCTCTAATAGTTATGTCTTCTTCTGATGCTCTCTTCTTTCTATTTACAAGTTTCTTGTACAAGTCATCAGGTATCTTACCCTGAATTGCATCAACTTTCTTATCAGATAAAATCATATACTTCACCACTGCATTTTCTAGATTCAGTCTTTCTACATAATCATAAAGATCATAATATTTGTTCATCTTTGTAAAGTCTCCGTCTTGAATAATCTGTTCATTAACCTTCTCAATTCTAGGTTTCCAAGTTTTCTTCTTAACAGGAGTGTCTTCATCATCTTTGATTTCTGCAATTTCCCTTTGACTGGTGGCACCAATGTCTTCTGCCTCTTACCCAGTCTAGTAGTAATCTCTTTTATTCTTTTGCTAGGTGTGGAGGAGGTTGATCTAGTGGATTTTCTTGTTTCTTGATCCTTCTCTGTTTCTTCCACTTTCACCTTAACTTGTGTTTCCCCTTGTTGTACTGCAATTGATGATAGAGGTGGTATAGACAAAACTTCTTTTTGTCCAATTTCTCTAACTGCTACTGCTGTTTGCTTGGCTACCAAGAACTCATGTTCAGTCATCCCTGTATCTTTTAGAATTTTCTTGATTGTACTCTCAACTCTTTTCTTTGACTATTTCTCTTCAAGGATGGTCTTTGCAGAGTTGAAGTTCTCCTCAAAGGTTCCAAACCTATTACTGTGAATATCCATCTTGCACTTAAGTAGTCTACTCACATATTCTTCTATCTCAATCTCAAATATCTCATAGCCAAGAGGGTCTATGAACTCTATTCTAGGTTCTACTGCTTCAATGTAAGTAAAGTTAGTATCAACCATGAAACATATCTCATTTTTATACTTCTCCACAAGAGATTGTGGGATCCTTGATTTGCTAGACATCAAATTCTAAAATGATTTAATTACCAACACTGCAGTTTCATTTACTTTATCAATAACATGCCTCCTATACACTTGGTTAATCCTTTCCATTGTAGTTTGGCCATCATTCCAATCATTTCAAATGGTGTATGAAAATATTCTCAATAAATGAAAAAACATATAAGTGATTAAAGATGAGAATCTAAACTATGTATACTTAGTCTTCTTTATCTTTTCCAAATTCTCAAACAACTGAATTCTTAAAATCTCACACATGTCAACTTGTACTTTATCAACACACATCAAATAAGTCACATGTATCATTCCAGCTGCCATGTCATCCTCTCTTGAGTTAGCACAAAACTTAGCTGTTAGGATCTTACACAAGTATCTGACATCATCTTGTTGTATCTTGCTAATTACTATTCCTCTGCCATTATAGGATGAATTTGTGTTGTCTATGACTATTTTCCTCATGTTTTTCTCATTCCAATGAATGGATCCAGTTTTAGATAGTCCATTTACCTCATCAATTAAGTCAGCTATGATATCTATCACTCTGTCATCTAACCAAAACTTTCCATTGTGAATTCTACTTAGGATTATCTCGGTACATTCTTCATTGTCAAATTCATATTGTAAAGCATACTTAATGATCTCATTATCTTTCAAATTCTGAAACCCTACTTTCAATGACATGTCTTGATTATAGATCTTATGATATTCCTTAGTGAAATCATTATCATTGATAGTCTCTAGTTTACATCCCAGATAACTTCTAACATTCTCTAGATGTAAAACTTCGTCTGGTACGGATGATAAAGCTAACCTAGGATCATCTTCCAAGGGTTCTATTGATTCCCTTTTCATTTTAGGTTTATTCTTATCTTTGACATTGTGAATCAAAGAAATATCAATGATTTCCTCTATCTCCTTAACTGATTTAAAGATCTTCCAAGTAAAATACCTCGATTCCATGATTTAGGGCTTGCATAGATTTGGCACAAAAATTCTTCACCAAATCCTTGCAAAACACTTCCAATCACTGCTCTTTGATCTCCTTAACACTTGTATTCACTTTGATGATCAATTAACACCATTCGTGACCTTTTATCATTTCAATCTCACTTAGATCTGACATCACATTCAATTCTTTTGCCTCTTCTCTCCAAAAAGTTGATTCTGTTAACCTGCAAAACTTAAAACTTCTTGCGATCTCGCAAAACATAATATTTTTCTATGCGCTCTTAACCAAAGCATTAGAACATCATATAATACCTTGCATTAACTACCCAAGACTCAATTCATCATATATCCATTTATAAACTAATCTAAGTTCCTATTTTACTGTAATTTACATGAATTAAGTACTTTGAGATGGGTCAGGTAAAGATTCATTCTTACCATTTAATACTTCACCTTTCTGAGTGCCTTCAGTGATGAATATGTCTCATTGATCTATGCTTTTAACAAACTTCACTTCATCTTAATTACTACTGTGTGCTATAATTGTGTCACACTTCTATGAATCATTACATTCAAGAATACTCAAGAATGAGGTCTCAAAAATTGATCCATAGCTCCCTAGGCATGGAGTGCAAGGGTTTTTAAGAATGCTCTCAGCTAGAGCTATTAAGCCAATAACCTTGCTAGTAAACCATGCAATGGGAGATTCAATAAAGACAAGGGCAAGGATGCCAATATCCCCAAGAATCAAATGAATGCAATGCAATGCAAGCTAATCTATGAGACTAAAAGATGCAAGGTAGTCTATGGAAATGAAAGTACAAGCTATGCTATGAAAAGGAAAGAACAAGTATTACCAAGCCTTCCTAATTAAGCTAGATGAATTAATCTAAAGCATAAAAGAAACTAAGCTAAGTATGAAGCTATGAATGCCATGACAATGAAGCTACTATGTAAGAAATGAAACTAGAATAGTATGTAGATGCAAAAGCCAAGAATGCTCCAAATCTTCAAAAAGCTCCAAATGTACCTAAAAAACTTGCAGCATAACATTAGCATAAAAAATTGGGATCTAGAATGAAGAAGAGAGCTCTCCTTTTATAAGAAATGAGAAGGAATGAACCATGAAGATTAAGAGGAAAAATATTTAATCAATGGTGGAGCTTGAAAGAGGAGCAATCCATGTGCACAAGTATCCTCCAATGAGAAAATAGGAGTTGACTTTTGTGTCCATATGAGACAAAAAGTGTTTTTCTCTTTTTTATAAAATAAGAATAATGCTTTATTTGTGCAACTTAGGATAAGAGGAAAAGTGGGGGCTTTTTATTTAATAAAAGGGAATGAAATATTCTTTTTAATTAAATAAAGACTTAGGATAAGATGGTTAGCCCATAGAAAATAATCGAATAAATGATAGAACTAGGATTTGATCAAGAGCGAGAAATTGATGATTTAGCAAAAGGGGCTAATAGTCTAAATGACCATTTTAAAGTGTATACATTTGCCCCTCTTTGACTAATGTGTGATCAATCTAGGAACACATGCAGTCAAAGAATGAAGTTGAAATGTGAGATCTATTTGGGATCACAAAGCAACTTAGATCAGCCAAGAAAGCAAGAGATAGCCAAGAAGGCAAGCAATAGCGTTCTGACTCCAAAGAATGAAGTGCAGAAAAATAGCAAATCCTGCATGGTCAACCTAGTAGTGACAATACTGAACACTTAGGAAAGAGATAGCCAATAAGATATGATGTGTCTGCCCCCTCAAGATCAAAAGTGAAATCAGGTAGAGGGAATGTAGAAGCAAGAGAAACATGATAAAATCACTAAAAATCATAATCGAAGAAAGAGAACAGAATAACCATCAAGCAGTGAAGATATGCCCCACACATGGGACATGGGGCATGAACCTATCGGTCCCTCAACCTGTAAACACCATGGAGAGGGGATTTGAACTTGGGATTTGAAAGTGAATGAAAGACTGGAAGTTGAGAGAGATGGGGATGAAGAGGTGAAGAATGCCCCAGTGAAGATCGAAGGATCAGGCCTCAAAAGGTCAGCCAACTACATGAAAGAAGAAGAAAGCTAGATGTGGATTTCAGTTTCGATCCCAAAATGAAGAGAAAATGATGGGATATGAAAGACAAGAAACAAAAGACATGATCAAGAAGAAGCGAAAGAGGAGAAAAGTTGATTAACAAGTCCACGTAAGATGAAAAGGAGAGCTCTCTCCATATGCAAGATGCAAAACTAACTAACATGAACTTAAGAATGCAAGCTACATGAAAAGTGGTTTACTTGTAAGGTTACAAAGCCAATAGACATCTAATTATCATCATCGAACGTTATTGGTAGTGTCACAAGATCATACAATACACACTAGCATAACTATGTGAATTTGAATATGATCTATATCAGATAAAAATGTGGAAATCTCACCTAGGCATCAGAGACATGTAGGTCAAGATGACTAGTGTAGTGAGATTACCTAAGTTTGATATAGCAAGATTATGCTTGCATCGAGACAAAAGAAAGTCAAGATGACTATAAGCATGCACTTGCGAAATAGTCAAGGATAATACCTTGTAGATCCCAATGTCAAGTGAAACAAGCATAAATGCTAATGACAAGTAGGACCAACAAAATATATCCACAAGCAGAAAAAGCAATAAAACATGTTCTCATTCCCTCAGTCTTCTAGCTATGCATCATCAAAAATGATCATAGGGGGAGAACACTCAGCAAAGAAATCATCATAGATAGCATGCAAAGAAATAAAGTCAAACAAATCTCAGCGAGTCAAGTGCGTGTGTGTAGGTCATAGAGTCAAACTTTGAGTATCACATCTGCCAATGAGAAATATTGCATCATCTAGACTGCGGGTAGGACATCTGATAAGTGTTAAGAAACACTTGACGCTAGGGTAGTGTTGAAAAACATAGTTTGAACCAAGTTGCCCAAGAAACCCGGATGCACAAAGAGACCCAAGATAAGCTCAAAACAACAGATGCCCCCTAGACTAAGACAAGAATCAATTCCAGGCTAGGAGAGGCAAAGCGAGAAGTGGAGCGAAGGAGTGCCATGCAAGACTGATAGACATACACACAGAGGGTATCAAGAAGTGCCTATTTCCAAGTTTTCACCACTTGATAGATTTATTCAATTTTTTCAAGACTTTTTTTAATAATTTTTTTGTATTTTTTGCTACCAAGGCGCTTGTTTCCAGGTTTTCACCATGGCACTTTTTCTATTTTTTTTGAATTTTTGAATTTTTTGATTTTTTTGGTGAGACATAAAAGTGCCTATTGCTAGGTTTTCACTAGGATGCTCATTTTTTTAGTACTTTTTATGCTTTTTAGGATTTTTTCAGCATCGTATATGAATGTTTTTGGAGTTTTTTCAGGATCATAAAGTATGTACAAGGAATGCCCCAGATAGAAATGGGCATTAAGAATCTATTTCCTCTGATGTAGAGAACTGATAGGCCCCAGGCCCAAATGGTGCAGCTGTGATGATAGGAGGTCTCAACCAGTTCGACCAATAATAACCAGCCCTAAGCAATGTCTGAGCTAGTGTAGGATCATTAGAATATGATCCACATATGCCATCGTGGATTTCAGCTAGCACTTTTTTTGACTCCTCTATTTCTAGATACTTAAGGAGAGTTCCATCTAGACCCTTCCTATACAAGTCACCAAAGACAAAGGCAAAGTGTAAGGGATGGTGGGAAGAATGGTGTGGTGGATTTTTAGGAGGAATATGAGGTGGAAGATATGAAAAGATGGTAGGATTGTAAGATTTTTGAGCAGGATAGCGTAATTCATCCACTAGGAACTTGAAGCGAGATTTATGCCTTTGCATTCGTAAGATGGATGTTGAAGTGACCAAGGCATTACCAACTTTGTTCTCAGCTTTAGGAATGGACTGAAGTATAATAGATATGAGATCATGCTTGAAGTAGTGCACCATTTTTTTGTAGAGAATCAGCTTGTCATCTTGTATTTGATAATCATTATGTTTGAGCAGATTTTTATTTTTACTTTTCTTAGGTTCGGATACCACCACAATGTGGTTTTCGCCATCTGACCATTGCTCTTTTCTTTTGATGTGATGACTGTGATACTTGATTGCTAATTCAATCTTTTTTGTTGCTAGTTCTTTGGTGGAAGAAGTAACAGGTGTTGATACGAGATGAAATGAAGTGATTGGTTCAATAGCACTTATGTGAGGGGTGTCATCTCTGGTGAAAAGAGAATTTGAGCCTATAGGGTAAGCTCCAAAAGTAGCCAGATCTAGATTCGTCAGAGAAGGACCAACATAGTCAACTAAGGCAATACGGGGAACAAACTCATCAGACCCTGCATGAGACTCATCAACTATGTCGGGTGGGTTACGAGAGGTATGAACTACATCAACATCCATATCTATCATAGAAGAATCTTCTGGAAGAAGCTTAAGATGCTGAGAAGTAGAGATACTCATGTCATTATGTGAGAGATCACCTCTTTGTAGCAGTCGTGCAATGTTGTGACGTTGTCTATCATAGTTCAATGATTTTTTAGGCACATAGGTTCTAGACATAGAGGCCTCAGCTATATCATCAGTAGATATACATTCTTCTCCCCAAAGAAGTGAAGTAGAAGGAAGATCATCACCCATTTGAGCCATAGTGTGTAGTGGTGACTCATCTATATCTGTGTCTAAATTACTAAGCATGGGAGTATTTTTGGAATAATCAAGGAGGGCATTTGTCATACTACCCTCATCTTCTCTATAGATCCACTCTTGAATAGCTTGTTCTTCTCTTTCTACTTCTAAAGGAGCGGATAAATAAACAAAAGTATCAAAGATCGTCATAGCAAAAGTGGAAGGCTTCATCTGATCAGAAGGTTTCCCATATGATCTAGGAGAAATAGGTATAGAAGCAAAGGAATCCAGCGTATATTCACCCATACCAAGGCTCATCATCTTAAGCGTTTTCTCAGCAGCAACTAGAGACGTACTAGGACCAACAGTAGGTTCATTGTGAGGAACAAATTTTTTAGCAGTAGCAAGAGCATTAATAGCAATAGTATGATCTCCAGGAATCACAACTTCAGTGCCATTGTATGGAAATTTGATGCACTGATGATAAGTGGAAGGAACAGCCTGCATGTCATGGATCCAAGGATGACCCAAAAGAATGTTATATGCGAGTGGGATGTCCAATACTTGGAAGTTAATATCTTTCATGATAGGGCCCACTCGGACAGGCAGCGTGACAAGACCTTTGGAAGATCTTTCCACTTCATCGTAAGCTTTTATAGTAATCTTCTTCATACTAACCCTGTACCATTGTCTATCAGGACTCGACGAACGTAGGTGTGGTAGACTAGAACTTCAATGTGTAAAGCTAGATTATACGGGTGAGCAATAGATATGTCATCTTCTGTAGGAAAGGAGAGAGATAGTGGAGATGAAATATGGTTGACCATAGCCTGGAATCGATCTGGATCAATGTCATTGGGAACATGTGTTGTACGTAGAGCCTCATCAAGAATCTCTCTATGCGAAGGGGATAACCGAAGCAACTCAAGGATAGATATCTGTGCTGGTGTCTTTTTCAAATGTTGGACAAGATCATAGCTAGGGGTGGCTGAAGGAGCCACTTGTTTAAAAGGAAAAGCTTGCTTGGGATCTTGTGCAGTTTTAAGGACAGTCTTGGCTTGCCCTCTAGTAACAGCATTCAGTGTCTCACTTTGGGAAGATGAACTACCACGTGTTTGCAAGACCAACTTTGGCTTACCATGATTGGATTTATTATCATCTTGAGGCCTCATCATTAGAACACTCTCAATGGGCTCTACCATGTTGATCACAGGTGTATTAGAAGTATATGTATAATTGATCTTAGCATCATGATTCTTCTTATGTGCTTGAGAGGTTTCCACCTTATCATGCTTAGGTAGAGGATCTTTGAAAGCTGTGTGATCAAAATTTTTAGTTAAGCCATCAGTGGAGATTGTGTTGTTATTAATGAGGTCTTGAATATCATCCTTAAGCTTAAAATAATTGTCTGTCAGATGTCCCTTGTTTCTGTGATAATGGTAGTAATGATCCTCTCTCCACCAATCAGGCCTATTTATCGGATCCCAGTTACCAGGTTTATTAGGAAGTGTAAGATATCCATTGTCATCCAAAGTCTTAAGGATCACATTGTAAGGTTCTGCCAACTTGGTATAGACTCACTTTCGAAATGACTTCTTAGGCTTATCTACATATTGAGGTTTAGGAGCACTGTGAGCGTTGCCAGCCTCTTGTTATTTTTCTGCATAGATAGCATTGGAGAGATTGAAAGCAGGCTCTTTAGCTTTAGGAGCATCAACAACCCCATCATTAACAACATACTTGTTTTTATTCCAAGGTTTGTTCTTGTCTTTTCCATTGCCTTTAGCATCTTTATTAATAACAATATCCCCTTTTCTTATAGCTACATCCTCAATTTGATATGCACTTTCAACCATGTCATGGAAGGAGGAGAACAGTTGCTTCCTTAGATCATAAAATAGCTCAGGCACAAGTGTGTTGACAAAAATGTCAATCTTTTCTCTTTCAGGTAACGAACGAGGATACCTAGAATACAATGACCTCCAACATTGTAAGTAAGTTGCAAATGGCTCACCTTGATGTTGTCTTAGATTACCGAGATCTATCATGGTGACAGGTTGTTGGATGTTGTAAGAATAATGTTGGGTAAATCACTGAGCCAACTCATCAAAAGTCTTAAGAGGTGGTGTCAATTTCACAAACCATTCTAAATCTTGGCCTCTTAAGCTTCAAGGGAATAGTCGTAGAAGAAATGTGTCTTCATGAAGAAAGTCCATACTAAGAGCATAAAAGTGACAATATTTAACCCTACACCATTGTCTATCAGGACTCGGTGGACGCAATTGATGATTTAGCAAAAGGGGCTAATATTCTAGATGACCATTTTTAGGTGTATACAACTACATCATCCTTTTTGACTATTGCTTGCATCTTCATTTCTTCTTGCATGACTTCTAGGGTTAGGATTGGTATGAAAAACTCTATTGTTCATTCTGCAAAACCTTGTTGTATGTCTAATCTTGTTCCATATCTGACAAACTATTCCATTATTTCCATATCTTGGTCCAAGCTGATTGATTTGTGATCTGCAATTTCTAGCAATGTGTCCAACCTTGTTGCATCTATAACATACTACATTTCTTCTATTCATATCCTCAGTAGGTTTCTTATCTGCATGGTCAGTATTTCTAAACACTCTACTATTATTGTTATTCTCAACAAATTTAAGTTTTTTGCATTCAATAGCTCTATGTCCAAAACCATGACAATTATAACAATAACCATTAAGAGGTTTAAGTTGCTTACCTGTGCAATCTCTTTTCATATGACCAATAGTATTACAAGAAAAACATCTACCTTTGAATTCTCTTTGCATACCTTTAGGTGATTCCTCTTTCTTAGGTGGTTCTTCTTCCTTAGGTGTATCTTCAAATTTATTAATCTCATCAAACTTCTTCTCATCTATGCTTTCATATATTTTTAGATCTAGTTCCTTGCTTTCTTCATTTGCTTTAAAAGTGTTGAATCCAAGACCATTTTTATCATAGAATAGTTTTTGATAAGATATTTGCTCATCAATCTTCTCATTAGTTGAATATAGTCTTTGAAGCTGCTACTTAGATTGAGTCAGTTCTCCTTTCACAATTGTATTGTATTTCTCAAGTTTAGCATACTGCAAATTGACTTTCTCAAGTCCAGATGTTACTTTACCAAATTTAGATTTTAGCCCTTCATTTTCAAGCTTAAGATTTTCATTCTCAGATTTCAGATTTTCTTCATTCTTACCATTTCCATCTTTCAGACTTAGCTTCAAATTTTCCATCTTCAGTTCATGTTTAAGGATCTTATTTTCTTTTTCTAAGTTGTCATTACAATCTTCAATGTGAATTTCAGATTCCTTTTCAGATTTCAGATCTTCCAACTTGTTTTTTAGTTTCTCACTGAGGTTCTTTGCATCATCATATTTTCCTTTCAGAGTATCACTTTCTTTAGTAAGCATATTAATATGTTCAAGAGCTTCTTCAAGATTCTGCTGTAGTTGATCCATATCCATAGAGATCTTACTCAAGCTGCTAGGCTTTCCTTGAATGATTCTTTTCCAAGTAACTAAACTCTGATACCAATTTTTAGAAATAGGGAATACTGAGAGGGGGGGGGTGAATCAATATTCTACAAACATTAATTTTTTCCCAATTATGGATATAACAGATTATCTTAACGCATGCATAACATAGAAAGCTAAACAACATGCATAGCAATAAAACTAAAGAACTTATAACGCATTAGTTGTTCTCGAGGAAATCCTGGCCAAGGGAAAACCCCGGTGGGGATGGTACCCACAAAGATCCACTAATAAAAAGTATCTTGTTAAAGATGTTGACCCTTTTAGCAGTCTATTACATGCATATAGTGTCTCAGTCCTGATTAAGGGACTATAGGCCTTGTTAGAAGCCTCAACCCTGTTAGGAGTTGGCAGTACAAAATGTGATTACCAAATGAGCCCACTGCCCAAACAAGTAATATACAATATTCACTGATTACAAAAATAGGTGAAGATACATAACCTTATACTACTTGCATCAATATCTCTTCACTGCTCTTCACTTTCGCTATTACATTAGCATATTCATTACATCACTTTTCAATTACATCTTTACATATCTTTATACAAGTTATTAAGATTAATAACTTTCCAGTCGGCTATCATTTAAAAAAATATCTTTATCCAAGGGTTAAAATCTAGGATGTCATCCCTTTATATTGTTAAGTCATTATTTTGATAAACAAAATAATCCCTTAACTCTTTATCAATTTTGTCTTCATATTTTGTCCTGTCGGCTTAACACTATCTTTAGTAAAACTATCATAACTTCTTCCGTACATGCTATACTAACTTGCGCTCTGATTTGAGTCTTCAATAGTCACCATAGAGTCTATGTTCAAGTGCGCAAGCACTGAACTTACTCCAAACAACATCACCAATCAAAACTGTCTTCGGGTTCACTGGCAAAAACACACTGTCTCATACTTAGACAATTTTGCATTGCGCTCTGACATACTAGCTCTCTAACCTGTGCGATCTTCATGTAGATCATATGTTTCTATAATGACAACATCTATGTAACCAACTCAACCAAATTGCCAACATTCTTTTCATCCATCAGATTTTGCCACTTGTTCTCCTTCGTTGATTTTGTCGCTTAAATCTTCCTTGACAGATGTGTCAATAACATGTTTCAATTCCATCCTTTAGATCTTCTTCAAATTTTGTTAGCCGTATATCTCATAACAAACTTTATCCTTAGCCTCAAAATCATACATATTCCATCTCATCAATTTATGTCGGCTAAACTAAGCATTTAATTCTTTCATCCAAACTTGGTTAACAAAGAAATGCGTTGATGAATACTAGCTCGGTTAATATTGTTGCTCGGTATACACTACATTGGCTCAGTGTATACTTAAGTGCTTCATTTATTGACCACATTGCTTTGTACATTTGTGATTTCTTCTTCATCATGGATAAATGCAACATAATCAAGTCATTAACATAAGGTCATAGACTCATCAATACGTTACCCAAAGTATTCCTTATCCTCATTTGTCATATCCATCTTCCTCATGTAGATATTTTAGTTATTCATCTCTTTCTCCCTTCTACAAATGTTTAGATGTTTGTAACTTACATGATAAGTAATGTCAAAACTAGTTGACATCAATGACAACATATTACTGAGTTAATCATCTTACATATCAATTCAGTAACTCGGTGATCTCTAATCACTGATCTTCAAGTCATTCATATATTCAATCAATTGTAGTTCATCAGCTTATATATTTTAAGGCTTTTTTGACAAGCCCATTTTGTGCATATCCAGCGAAGATAGCAGTCCTTTTTATCATATTTTGATGAGGAATTTTATAAAACACTTCCATTTTTCTTCTGTAGTTATGTGCATTTTACATACAACTACCAGCTAAAAAAATTTTTCTTTAGATTATTTTTGATGGATAGTAGACTTTTACTCCATTTATTCATGGAGTAGGTTCCAAAATTTAAGTCACTCTTCATACATAGTAAATATATAGGTCATATCCATTATGAAAATAAACATTTGTTATAGATTTAAAAATAAGAATGAAGACCCTTTGAGGTTTTCACTTGAGTGTATCTTATTTTATCTGGCTAGCTATGAAAACCATAAGATACATATTTATCGGCAGTCTAAACCAACCAAAATTATTATTCAGTATCACCTAAAACTAGGGTTTTCCCATGCTCTTGGTCTTCATTCCATTATACCATCTTACTATATTCTATACAGACCCTGGATTGTTGATATGCCAATGGGAGAACAACCTCTAAAGAAACTCCAAAACTAATCACAACTAGTCCCTACTTCATGCTCTGTTATCCATCTTGACCAAAGCCAATGTATTTTTATTGGGGCAAACCTAACAAACTTGGGTATGTCCACTCGTAAATCCAATTGCATAAGAACAAGAAGCAACCACCAAACATAATATTTTTCAGTATTCATCAACTATCTTGCTGACCTCAAACATATGCAATGCGCCCATTCAACAATCAATTATCAATTAACGAACTTCCTGCAAAAATACACTTGAAGAACCCGTGATGAAGCCCTCCAGCAATCATCTCAAGGGGCAATTGTAAAAGAGTGATTCCATTTTAAATCAATGTTCAAAGCCTAAGGTTCACACACCATACATTTACTCAATTTTAGTCAAGCATTTCTTCTTAAGAATAGATCAAATAAAAAAACTCATTGGTAAAAAAAATTCATTAAATATCAATTCATAGGGACTATATAATTTCAAAGAAATTAACTTCATGTGTGTTTCTGGATTCGATTGTGTGCATTTTTTAGCATCAACGTTTCGGATCACACTCGGTGATCCATCATCAGGAAAGAGAGACTGCAAGAATGGTAAGAATGAAGATGTAGACCGAGCCATTCTCATGGGATATAAAGAGAGGAAGAGACATGGAAAACTATGCAGAGAAGAAAAAAAAGGAAACCTGAAAAAGGCTACAAAAGCAAGAGAGAGAAAAACCTTCAGATAAGTAATAATTGAGGAGAAGTAGATGGGATCCCATCTACTTCTCCTCAATTATTACTTATCTGAAGGTTTTTCTCTCTCTTGCTTTTGTAGCCTTTTTCAGGTTTCCTTTTTTTTCTTCTCTGCATAGTTTTTCGTGTCTCTTCCTCTCTTTATATCCCATGAGAATGGCTTGGTTTGCATCTTCATTCTAACCATTCTTGCACTCTCTCTTTCCTAATGATGGATCACGGAGTTTGATCCGAAACGTTGATGCTAAAAAATGCACACAATCGAATCCAGAAATGCACATGAAGTTAAAAATGGATTTTGGAAATCTGATATTATTAATTCAAAGAAATTTTTACACCTTTAGATTTCTGGACAATCAATTCTCATGAGACATAATTAGTTCCCAATATATTCCTTGCACAATAAATGTTATATTTTTCCACAATGCTTGATGATTATGATTATGATGCTTTAATTAATATGATCTCTTTGTGTTGTGATTATGTGTATCAATTATTGATGAATGAATGGAAATGGAGGCCTTTATATAGAGATTTCAAAGTAAATTAACCTTTAGGATGACTTAGAAAAATGATATTTACATATGGGGTATACCTTCGGGGAGTGTAAAAGCACCAAATCCCACTCCCAAACTTTCAAGAAAAAATAAGTTGGAATATGTTCATTTTCTCAAGTGAACATAGTCTTGCCAAAAATTATTAGAATTTTAATAGGAGTTATATAATAGGTTATAATTTCTAAAAAAATGCATTACATGAAGATGTGATATCGATAGATGTAGAAAGTATGCCTCAAAATTTGAAATGAGGTAAGATCTATCTTAGAGTGAGGAGATGAAATAATTTAAAGGATATGCTTATAATAAATGGCCAAAATAATATTTTGGTGAGAATCAATTAAGAGAGGACTCATAATATCAATTTAATTTAATAAAGGTCCAATGAGTGTAAGAAGAGTGTGAAATCAATGTGGGGACCCATACATACTTTAATGGTGCTAATTTGAACATCTAATTATATGTGCTTACAATTTAGGATGGTACAATCAAACAGATATCTTTTAGAAAAAACTACAATAGTCAAGAAAACTTTGACACTCACAAGGAATCCAGATGTCCAGTATGTATTCAACTAGATATAATATCACTGAATTTTCTTATGTTTACATTGAACCAGTCCACATGCTCTAGCAGAATTAAGATAACCAATACAATAAACGTATGTCTTCCTTCTATGCACTTTTCAACAATATTATTGAATTTGCATCCATTTTTAGCCCTCTTTGAGTCTCAAAACTAACCATGAAGGTCCTTATATTGTTCACATTGCATAGTAACTGAACAGCAATCATCCATATAAATAGTTTTGCACATAAAAGCCCAAATAATTATTTCTATACCAATAATCATCTACTGATATTTTAAAATGGTAATATTTTTATTTGAAATGGTTATTTAGTACAACCCTATCTATGAGAATCGATAACATATAAATAATTTAAATAATAGAACTAATAGATGTTTTCTTTATTTTAGTTTCCATTACAAATTCATGAAATATAGAACTGATTTCAGACTTTTTTTCCCAATTTCTACATAAGCGAGGAAGTCGTTTACAAGCATAGAGAACTCAACTACCCAATATAATTTCAACTTGCATCTAAGAAATTATTTAAACCTTATTCTACGAGAATTCATGCCTTTGGTAATTTCCATGTTCTGTTATGGAGAATGGTAAGAAGAAGAAGAAGAAAGATAGGGCCTCCCACACGTAGTATAAAGGCCTGGCCAATCATGAGATAAAGAGGCTCCATAATATAATGATATCAAATCCCTTGAGTCCTTGAATCCTCAAACTCAGAACTAATACCTATGAGCGTTGTCCAAATAACAATCTTCCAGTTTCAAGAGGACCTTCTATAACTCAGAATATGAAGCTATCAATGTAGGATTTTATTCTTACATGCATTTGTTCTTTTCTCATAACAACCTATGAGATGCCCAGAACCAACACTATAAAATTCCACAACCCAATAAGAAGTTTCCACCTTTCTTTAATAATCCTTGACCTTTGGATTATAGTGTTTGGTTTAGAAACCTGATTCCAATGATGTATTTCATAAGTGGACACTCAATATGGGTGTTTTGTTTTAACCATGACCAGGATTCATAGACAAACACAAGAACACCAATGATTAAGTCTCGTAATTCACACTTCTCACGCAACACCTATTATTTACTCCACTCTCCAATCACAAATTGTCAAGATCTCATATTTGTCAACCATATTTGGGGATTTATGTCCATTAACAAAACTCATGACAATAAATATCCGATGAACGCCTCACTTAAAAATTCCATCTTGATGTGGCATGGGAAATTATCCACAAAAGACCCTTTAAACCCTATACACAACACTCTTAATTCGATTAAAATATAGCAATTATGGACAAAAAGAACTCATGAAAGCTACCCACACATGGTCTTCTAGAAATGGTTTTAAAAAATAGCTCAATAAGATCTCACAAAGGTCATGATGCAATGATGACTCTTCCATGAAAAAAAAACATTATGAGTATATGAATGTATCCTATCAACGATCATTTTCTTTAAATGATTTTTCCTGATAATGACCTTTAGTTGCTATAGTTTCTAAAGTAGATTATTTGTTAATTTCTATAATTTCAAGAACCCACTATAACCTTGATATTCTCTCTCCTTTGATATTCGTTCAGCAAAAGATTATATTCTTTTAGTAAATAAATTTGTCAAGCTCCATTGTATGTCCTATTTCTTCATTCCAACCCCTTCATTGTTAAAAACTTAAAGTATTAAGAACCTTAAGTTTATTATTTATCCATGTTGAAATGCCTATGGAGTATTAATTAAAGCCCCTAACTTTAGTAAAATCACCCAAATAAGGATTGGGTCCCACTTAACATATTTGGCTAAACTACAAGAAGCGACCATTATATATTTTATTAAATTACATAATAGTAATCACTAATATGGAAAGAGTGATTATAATAATACTCATTTGATTATATACTTTGAATTTCAATCACCACAAACATTATTAATTAAAATAGATGGACCAATACAAAACTTCAACATCAACATGCTATTCTAAAATAAATAAACTTTATTCCCTAGTATTCTTTTAGATCTACAAATACCTTTATTTTTGTAAATTTGACCCAGACTTCACAATTTTTCTCAGTTGTGAACTCTATCGCAAATCCACCAAAGAAATAAATTAGTTTTCTATCCAATCCACTAAGAAATCCTCAAGGTTTCCGTCCTCGAGTTTCAAAAATGGAAGCTAGAAGCTTCCAAATTCTCCAAGAGAAAATAATAAACTAGGCATACTCAATTTGCACTTCTATCATTCATGAAACCTCGTAGGATGGAAAGAGAACTAGCTTTAATACCACTATAATATCTCCTATGGATATTGTCTCTAGATTTTATCAAATGTTCCATGGAAATTAAACAAATATTTTGCATGAAAATTGATTTCTATTTATCACAATTTTTATTAAAAATTATATAATATTAGACTGAAATAGAGGTTTGAAATTAAATATGAATATTATCATTAAAATAGATAAGTCGTTACAATCTTCAACATAATAAAAATAGAATCATCTTTATAGATTTGACTCTTCAAGAGCTCTAAAACTTTTCCACCTGAACCTCCTACCTAAAACTTTCAAAAAAATTCAAATTTCTACTGCAAATGGATACAGAATCTGGGGAGAAAACTCCCCCCCCCTACTGGAGCCTCCCCCCAATATGATCATCACACGTGCCCACTCTTTTCCTAAAAAAATACATGGAGGTTCTGGAAGTTTTCTGGATGCGAGTAAGATTGTGTCTGGAACCCCTAGCATCAAGGGTGTGAAAAGCAAGGATGAAGTTTCCAAAAAATATTGGAAATGTGCGTTGGTTGGGTCTCGCAACAATGCTTTAGATTTTATTCTCCTTGACATTGTTCAATCTAAATAATTACTAGAGATTTGTCTCTTGGATACTATTATAGACCAAATTGTATCTTCAATGCACCTAGCCTTAGTGGGGAGATTCTTCTCCTTTAGGCCAACTATTAATATCATTCATCGTTGGAATGCTTCCCATTAGAAGCTGAAAGGAAGTGTCTATTAGATAACTAAGAGGGGGTGAATCAATTAAAACCAGTTATCCTACAATCCCAAATACTCTTAGATGTATAAAACAAATTCAACAAATAAACTTAAATAGATTGGTAAACCTTGTTTGTGTCTTTCTGATTCATTAACCAATTGCTAGTTAAATTAACTAGTATATACCGATCAAACCAATAATTGTAATGTGTAAAGTAAAATAATAAATCATCACATGCATACATATTTAACACTTGATTTTTAATGTGGAAACCCTATTAGGGGATAAACCACCCGAGACCGTCACTCAAAATATTCACTCTTCTGAAGTGATCTTGGTTAAGAGCCAACCCTGTTAAAGGTTACAAAACACATTGTAAGGTGTGACCTTATTAGAGGATTTATCACTATCAGTTCTCTGTGACCATACATTCACTTGTGTCAACAAGAAAACAATCAATATTCATTGAATGCCATAATGAAATAAATAAAGACTGTTAAGTCCCACTTGGTTAAGAGATTTTGTCTGTAGAAATGGTTAGAATGCAATTGTATATGATCTGATTCAAATGCAGCTTCCTTTGCAGATATTTAAATCTATGCTAATCTTAATATACCTTTGTCCATCATAATCTCTTTAATTTATTTTTATCCTACAACTCTTTTCTACTTGGTTATCTCCTTTCTGATGCTCAGTGTAGTCTACAGAATTGTTCGGTTCTTACTTCAACCTGTCTGACCAACTTCGCATGCATATAATCTCCTCACATGCATATATCATTTTAAATCTCTTTTCTCCTTATATAGACATGATAAATTATTTTCTTCTCATCCATAGATTTTGTCTCTTAATCTCCATCGTTGATTTTGCCTCATTAACCTTCCTCAAAACTTGTGCCTTAAACATGTTTCAATCTTCATCATGTGATCTTCCTTGAATTTTTTTAGATATAGATCTTCATAAAAAACTTTATCTTTATCCTCTGAATCATCCCAATTTTTCCATCTCATTATCTTAAATCAGAAATCACATGTTCCACATTATTTCTTCCACTCTGTCAATACCGTGATGTGTCGGTGACTTCCTGCTTGGTTAATACTACACTCGGTATACACTACACTTGCTCAGTGTACACTATATCTACTCAATGTATACCAAGTTCTTCATTTATTGGCCACATTAACTTGTACATTCTTGATCTTCAACACTTAACAGAATTATGTAATATAATAAAATAACTATCATATTGTCATAGACTCATCAATAAGTTACCCAATGAATACCATAATCATATCTTACATCTCATCTTCATGTTAATATCTCATTCCTTCACCAATATTACCTTATTCGCATGTTTGTAACTATTATGATAAGTACAGTCAAAACTAGTTGACGTCAATGACAATATAATAAATGATCTAATGTCTCACATATACCTTTGTATCATGGTGATCATCTACACATTTTGTTCTCTAATTAATCAATCAGTTGTAGTTTAACAATCTCTCCCTTTGGCATTGATGGAAACACAAACACAATATGAAATATACCATAGAATACCAAACATCTTAAGTGTCTACAACTCTGTCTTTTAAGCTCTCCCTTAGCTTATGCATTTAATATGTATAATCACTACACAACATCACTTTTTTGGTTAGCTTAATTTCTAACTAATATTTCATGAACATCTCTCCCTTTAATATTCATCTCTCCATCTCTTCAATGTTTCCTGGTCATCTCTCCCTTTGAACTTGTTTATGAATATTTTATGTAACCATCTATCCCTTTGACAGCAATGCCAAAAGAATAATCAGCTCTTCAGTAGTAAAATAAATATCTTCATTGTTCCTTTTAGATTCGTGTACCGTGCATGCACAAATATTCTCTTTTACAACTTTTCTTACATCTTCTTCACAACCTTAGGAATCCCAAAGTGTGAACATCATGCATCAACATCATTAGATCTTTTGATAAAGTACAGGTTGATGCAACCCTACATCACCTTAGTGATTGTTAGATTGGGGATGGACCCCTATTCTACTTCTCAAGTATTCAAATGTATCCTTCATTAATGGTTTTGTGAATATATTGGCAAGTTTCTCATGTGACTTCACATATTCTAATTTGACCTATTTTTCTTGAACTTGCTCCCTCAAGTAGTGATACTTGATAGATATGTGCTTTATCTTTGCATGCATCACTAGATTCTTTGAAATGTTAATAACACTTGTATTGTCACAATAGATTATCACTCAATCAGTGATTTCTTCATTCATACCTTCCAACAAGTACTTTATCCATGCAATATTTGAACAATTAACAACAACAACAATTACATATTCAGCTTCAGTAGTGGACTAAGAAATGCATCCTTGTTTCTTGTTTATCCATGTTACTAATCTTTCTCCTAAAAAGAATGCTCCAACTGTAGTTTTTTTCTATCATCAATATTTCTAGCCCAATCGGCATCAGTGTAAACTCTTAGTTCAAAATTGTCTTCCTTCTTATACCAGAATCCATAGTTTTTAGTATTCTTCAAATATCTCAAAATTCTTTTCACGACAGTCATGTGTCTCTTTAGGATTAGCAAAAAATCTAGCAACCATCCCAACAATGTGTGCAATATCTGGTCTACTATGCACAACATACATCAACTTGTTGATCATAGATTTGTATAAAATTTTACTTTTGCCCAATTATGGATATATAAAATTAACTTAATGCTTGCAAAAAAAAGTAAACTAAATAACATGCAAAGCAATAAAGTAAATGAACTCATAACACCATATTTGTTCTCGAGGAAACCCTGGCCAAGGGAAAACCCCGGTGGGGATGATACCCACAACTGATCCACTAATCAAAAGTATCATGTTAAGGATGTTGACCATGTTAGGTAGGAGTCTATTACATACATATAATGTTTTTGTCCTGATTAAAGGACTCTAGGCCTTGTTAGAAGCCTCAACCCTGCTAAGAGTTGGTATATATATAATAGAATGATTACAAGATGAGCTCACTGCCCAAACATGTAATGTACAATGTTATCTGATTATAAAAGGTAAGGTACATAACCTTTCATTGTTGTGGAATAGATTTCCTATTCTGATTTAGCTTTCTAGCTTCTTTGCTTTCATATACAAAACCTGCTTGCTTGTCTTTTTACAACATATATCTTCACATCATATCATTTCATTATCTCATTACATTATGATATTACTTCACATTACATATTTCTTACATTTATACAAATTATTAAGAATAATAAATTTTACAGTTGACTTTACACAACATATACTCTTTTCAAAATAAAAAACTAATTCTACTTGCCAAGAGTTAACATCTAGGATGTCGTCCCTTGTATGGTTAAGTTGTTATTTTGATAAACAAAATAATCCCTTAACTATTTTACTTGTTCTGTCTTCTTACTCTGCTCAGTCGGCTTTAACTCTGTATTAGTAATCTTGCAATAACTTCTTTCGTACATGTCATACAGACTTGCACTTCCAAATGTCTTTGTTATACATATAATTATCCATGTTCAAGTGCACAAGCACTAAACCTACTTCTATCAACATCGCTATCCAAAACTGTCTTTGGTTAGACTGGAAAATACTGCTTATACTTAGACAATTTTACTTGCGCTCTAACATAAGTGTTTTCTATCATAGTGCAGTCTTCATACTGATTATATGTTGCCATAATGACAACAACTTGATATCTAACTCAGCCAAATTGCTAACAATCTCCCCCTTTGTCATTGGTGGAAACATATAAGAAAATTGGCTAAGTTATACAAAAACTTCAAAAATTATGGCCATAACAAAAATTCTTCAGTATACTTATATCTCCAAAATATCTATAGAATATCTATACTCCCCCTAGGAATATGCCTCCATACATTCTATACAATATATCACACTGTCTATACAATTTCATACAATTTTTACAATTTTCTGCTGTCACTCCCCCTTTGACAACAATGACAAAAAAAGGGTGCCAAAACTGTTCAACAAAAAATGGTTGCCTTTGAATTCAAGATTGCAAATCCGATAGGCTTGCAACACAATTTGAAAAATTTATTTTTATTCTCTCTAAATCCTTCTCTCATGATTTCTTAATGGCGTCTGAAACACTAAGGAGTGCACATAAACCATAAGATGCTATTTCACATGCCTTAATATTTGCATAGTGAAATTTCTCATAAGATGTCTTAGAGGTAAGACATTCTTCCAATTGACATTCAAGAATACTAATCTTAATTGAAACATGCTCTCTTAATAGAGCAAATCTTCTCAATTTCCTTTTCTTTTCATCGCTTAGAATCCTTATTGTTAGGAATAGTCTCAAGAGATAACTGAGAGGGGGGGGGGGGCGTGGTGAATCAGTTATCTACAAGTTTCAATTCTTTATCTAATTAAGTATACTTAAACATAAAGCATAAACACAATGAAAGAACACTTGAACACAACATCAATATTTTGGTTACAGGGAAACCCAAATAGGTAAAAACCCCAGTGGGAATTGACACCCACTAATATTTTGTACTAGTGTATTATGATCCTTTTTAGAATATCCTTAACCCTATTAGGAGTTTCTTTACAATATATTTAGTACAGTAGACCTGGTCAAGGGTCAGACCCTGTTAGGAGTCTTTTACAATAGTCCCTGTTAGGGGAGAGGATGCAATGTCCGAGAGCACACTGCTCAAAGGGGTGAAGACTACAACCTTCTGTTTAATAGATACACACTATGTCTGGATCTTGGTGAACTGTGCTTTGACCTACTATTTGGATTAGTTCCAATGTATAGCACAAGTACTTTACTTGGTCACACAGACCTTCTTCCGATGGCTCAACACTTTGCACACTCTACTCTGCTCTTCCTATCAACCATGAACCACACACTAGCAATCATAAATGATTTCCTATAAATATCTTTCCTCTAAGTGATATAATCAAGTCAGCCTATTAGAACCACCTTGAAATCATATTATAGAAACCATAACAAATTTCAATAACCATTCATTTGACTCTATTAAGCACGTAACACATTCTGGGACCTGTCCAATAAGATAATTATAGATGCACGCTACACACTGTCAGCTCTACCAAAACAACTGGACCTTTCTCCTCAAGCTGAATTACTTCTTGCGCTCTTAACCAAACATCACTAACTCTTCTCTAATCTTAAATCCAAGGGTGCATACCCAAATTATAGGCACAACTCTAGAACCAATAAAATCTTTGTCGGCTCTTCTAAATAAACACAGGAAATTGCTATTGGCGAATAGCAACTGCATAACTTCATTTCTACTAATCATCATAATCTACATCCATGAATGTAACATCACTAACATGTTTGCAACATATATCCAAGCGCGCAAGGCTCCATGATAAATTTACGGACAACCATGCACAGAACACTACCCATTACTCTGTCAGGAACACTGCTGACACAAGCTGCTGTATAACTATCTGTACTAACAGTTAACCTCTGCACCCATGATATCATGCTGATATCATGTCCATGCTACATATACTGAAAGCTTACTACATAAGTCTTCCACACATGCTACTTTCCATATGTTGTCATCAATGACAAACATATAGTCAGTACTGGCCTGCTGGCAAATCTCCAACAATCTTTCCCTTTGGCATTGATGGCAACATATGGAATGAAAAAATCCACCAATCCAAATGAATAATTATTTAATAACATTCTTCATTTCCTCTTCAAGACTCCCCCAAAGATGAGTTCTCCATCTTCTGCAATATTTTTCAACATTATCCATTTCCTCAACTGTACTATTGTCATAACTAAATACTACTCCCCTTAGTATATTACTCCTCTTTTTACTTCTATTTTTCATGACTATATATTACTCCCCCTTTGACATCAATGAAAAAGAGTGCCAAACTATTTAAGCATCGGTACTACTCTAGAAGTAGAGTATTCAACCATCCATCAGTCCCCGAGGACTGATGCTTTCCCTTCTTTCTTCTAAGTAGAATCAGGGAAGGGAATTACTCCCAACTTCTCCCTGAGATACTCAAAAGTATCCTTTGGCAAAGGCTTTGTGAATATGTCTGCCAACTGATCTTTAGTACTCACATAGTCCATCTTGAGTTCTTTCTTTGCCACTTTCTCTCTTAGGAAGTGATACTTGATCTTAATGTGCTTTGTCTTTGCATGCATCATAGGGTTCTTCGACATATTGATAGTGCTAGTGTTATCACAATGAATAACAATAGGATAATCAATCTAAATTCCAAAATCCTTTATCATTTGTTTGATCCAAACAATTGTAGAACAATTCAAGGCTTCTACAACATACTTCGCTTCTACTGTTGAATGAGAAATATAATTATGTTTCTTGCATGTCCAAGTGACAAGTCTATCACCAAGAAACATTGCTCCACCTGATGTACTCTTTCTATCATCAACGCATCCTACCCAATCTGCATCAGTGTACACATGAAGCTCAACATTTTTTGAATTAGGATACCATAGACCATAGTCTATAGTGCCTTGTAAATATTTGAATATCCTTTTTACTGTCATAAGGTGACTTTGTTTAGGCTCTACTGCAAATCTTCCAACTATGCCAGCTACATTGGAAATCTAAATCTAGTCTAAGTAAGATAAATAAGTTTTCCAATCATAGACTTGTACAATGTTACATCTACTGCAGGAGAATCATCTTCTTTTGTAAGCTTGCATTTGGTTATCATAGGTGTCCCTACTGGTTTGCAATCATCCATCTTGAATTTCTTTAATATTTCTTTCACATACTTAGACTGATTAATGAAAATACCTTTCTTTGTCTGTTGCACATTCAATCCCAAAAAGTATTTGATAGGTCCAATCATACTCATCTCAAATTTATTTTTCATCTCCTTAGCAAATTCAGCACTAAGTTTTTCATTACCTCCAAAGATAATGTCATCAAAAAATATAGCTACAAGTAGTAAACCTTCAGATGTCTCTCTTATGAATAGATTACAGTCTGGTGCTCCTTTCTTGAATCCAATCTTTGTTAGATATCCATCTAGTTTCTCATACCATGCTCTAGGGGCTTGCTTAAGTCCATAGAGAGCTTTCTTCAATCTGCATACCATATCAAGTCTGTCTGATAGGGTGAATCCTTCTAGTTTCTCAATGTATACTTCTTCTTTCAAGTCTCCATTCAAGAAATTTGACTTGACATCCATTTGATAAACAACTTAATAGCTTCTAATCTGCTCACATGTGTAAATGTTTCTGAATAATCAATGCCTTCTCTTTGCACATATCCCTTACATACTAACCTTTCTTTATTTCTTACTATGGTACCATCTTCATTCATCTTGTTTCTAAATATCCACTTTGTTCCAATCACATTTTTATCACTAGGTCTTGAGACTAGTTCCCAAGTTTCATTCTTAATAATCTGATCAAGTTCTTCTTTCATAGCATCATGCCAATCTAAATCATTACATGCATCTTCAACACTTAAAGGTTCAATCTGAGATAGTAAACATACTGCTTCACTACTAGCTGAGTTCTTTGCTTATGATCTTGTTAAAACTTTCCCGCTCTGATCTCCAATGATGTCTTTCTTGGAATGGTTTCTAGATGTAAACTTTGGAACCTTAGGTGATGTTGACTCATTAGCCTTAGGATTTTCTTCTTCACTTGTCTCAGGGTCATTGAATAACACATCAATACTGTCAAACATTTCTTCAATAACTATCTCACTAGTGGAGGGTCTGTGTTCTTCTTCAATCATGGGTGAGTAATCATGATATCTTTCTTGAATCATAAACTATTCATCAATCTTAACATGAGCGCTTTCAATTATTTTTTTCAATCTTAAATTGAAACATCTATAAGCTTAACTGTTGGTAGAGTAACCAAGGAAAATAACTTCATCACTTCTTGCATCAAACATGCCTACAGCTTCATCCCTCTTGATGTAGCACTTGCTTCCAAAGATTCTAAAGTATTTTATAGTGAGAACATTACCAAACCATAGCTCATATGGTGTCTTATCAGCGCTAGGCCTCAATTGAATTCTATTGATGGCGTAGACTGCTGTATTGACCACATCTCTCCAATAGGTGTGTGTAACTTTTTCTTCAATCATGATGGTGCGCATTGTATCAAGGATGATCCTATTCCTTCTCTCTGCAATTCCATTGTGCTGAGGGGTTCTAGGTGCACTCAATGGTCTCTTTATGCCATGTTCTTCACAGTACTCATAGAATCTATCAAAGGTGAATTCTCCTCCTCTATCCGATCTCAAACATTTTATCTTTAGTCGAGATTCATTCTCAACCTTAGCTTTGAATATTTTGAACTTCTCGAATGCTTTTGACTTATCTTTCAAGAACGCAACCCACATCATTCTATTACAATCATCAAAAAAAAAAATGAAATACCTTTCACCATAGTATGATCTTGTTTGAGTTGGACCACATAGATCTATATGAATTAGATCCAACTTGTTCTTTGTTGAATTGTGCTTGCTCCTGAATGGGTTTCTCACATGCTTTCCCATCACACATTCCCTGCATATAGTATCAACTGGGTTTGCTATGCTAGGTAGATCTCTTACTGCCTTTACATTTCTTATCTTTACTATGTTATCAAAATTGATATGACATAGTCTTTTATGCCACAACCAACTATCATCAACTTTAGCAACAAAACAGCTTGCTTCTGAATTGAGTTGGAAAATATTACCTCTAGTATTTGATCCTGATGCAATCATAATGCCATCCTTGTTGTTAATGATGCATTTGTCATCTTTGAACTCCAACTAATAACCTTTTCCAAGCAACTATCCAACACTAAGAAGGTTATGTTTCAAACTATCTACATAGATAAAATCATCAGTACTATTCTTTCCATCCAAGGTGATGGCTCCTCTACCAACTATGGGTTTAGGAGTGTTATCTCCAAATCTAACCATGCCACCATTGTATTTGTCTAGATGAACAAATCTATTTTTATCACCTGTCATGTGATGTGAACAACCACTATCTATAATCCAGTCTATCCTTATATCATCTTGGGAAATCAATGCTAGCTCTTGTTTCTCTTTCTCTTGATCAGTCTTATTGTTCATTTTTTCTATGATAGCAATAAATCTAATTTCTTCAGATGAATCATCATCTGAAACTCCATCTCCAACATAGTAACATTCCTTAGAGAATTTAGGCTTGTAGTCATTTTTGGACTTTCTAGCTCTTAAGGGACATTACATGAAAAACACTTAAATGGAAATTGACCTTCATATTTTCCTTTTCCTTTCTTTTCTCTTTTGGAAATAATAGCAATGAAATCATCTAGTGTTTTCTATTCATCATCATCATCAAAATTACCAGAAGTGTTTACAGATTTCTTACCATGAATTGTTTCTTTGAAGGTTGTCTCACTTTTAGGTTCTGTCTTCAATCTTGAAATCTCAAAAGCTGAGATTTTTCTGATCAAGGTCTCTCTCTTGAAATTTGATGTAAGTTGGATGGTCTCATCAAGCATGTTGATCTTGTTTTCATATTCTGGAGTGAGAGTAGTCATCAATTTGTCCATAATGTCTTCCTCTGAGATCTCTCTACCATTGTTCTTGATTCCAGCAACTGCTTCATTGATCCTTTGATTGTAAGATCTGATGATTTCTTTAGGTAGCATCTCTAATGCATTGTATCTTTTCTTCCATGGTTTTCTCCATGCATCCTTTTCTTTTTTGTCTCCTTCAAATATGTCTTCTAGGTACTTCCATATTTTATGAGTTGTACCTACCTTCTTTATTTCTGAAAACTCACTATCAGAAAGGGTGCTAATAAGGGCTTCTTTAGCTATTGCATTCTGATGAAACAATTCCTTTTTCTTTCAGTAGCATCATCCTTAGCAAGGTCTTCCAAGGTAGGGATCTTGACTTCTTTGATAGTTACATC
The DNA here is from genome assembly GCA_027943335.1 of Chamaecyparis obtusa. Lineage (NCBI taxonomy): Eukaryota > Viridiplantae > Streptophyta > Pinopsida > Cupressales > Cupressaceae > Chamaecyparis > Chamaecyparis obtusa. The sequence continues at coordinate 802,190 of BSBK01003288.1, forward strand.
AAAAACTTCAAAAGCAATGCATTGCAAATGAGTCACCATCTTGTTCTTCCAATCAAGATAATTCTCTCCATCAAACTTAGTACTTTCTTTCTTGAAGTATGCCATCTGATCAACCTCAAGCTATTAAACTTTCTCTTCAAGGCACTTGGCTTTGATACCATTTGTTAGGAATAGTCTCAAGAGATAACTAAGAGAGGGGGGGGTGAATTAGTTATCTACAAGTTTCAATTCTTTATCCAATTAAGTATACTTAAACATAAAGCATAAACACAATGAAAGAACACTTGAACACAACACCAATATTCTGGTTACGGGGAAACCCAAATAGGTAAAAACCCTGGTGGGAATTGACAGCCGTTAATATTATATACTAGTGTATTATGATACTTGTTAGAATATCCTTAACCTTGTTAGGAGTTTCTTTACAATTTTATTTAGTATAGTAGACCTGATCAAGGGTCAAACCCTGTTAGGAGTCTTTTACAATAGTCCCTGTTAGGGGATAGGACGCATGGTCTGAGAGCACACTTCTCAAAGGGGTGAAGGCTACAACCTTATGTTTAATAGATACACATTATATCTGGATCTTGGTGAATTGCGCTTTGACCTGCTAGTTGGATTAGTTCCAATGTATAGCACAAGTACTTTACTTGGTCACATAGACCTTCTTCTGATGGCTCAACACTTCACACACTCTGCTCTTCTCTTCCTATCAACCATGAACCACACACTAGCAATCACAAATGATTTCCTATAAATATATTTCCTCTAAGTGATATAATCAAGTTGGCTTGTTAGAACCACCTTGAAATCATATTAGAGAAACCATAAAAAATTCCAATAACCATTCAGTCAGCTTTATTAAGCACGCAACACATTCTGGGACCTATCTAATAAGATAATTTTAGATGCACGCTACACATTGTCGGCTCTACCAAAACAACTAGATCTTTCTCCTCAAGCTGAATTACTTCATGCACTCTTAACTGAACATCACTAACTCTTCTCTAAGATTAAATCCAAGGGTGAATACCCAAATGATAGGTGCAACTCCATAACTAATAAAATCTCTGTCGGCTCTTCTGAATAAACACAGGAAACTACTATTGGTGAATAGCAACTACATAACTTCATTTCTACTGATCATCAGACTCTACGTCCATGAATGTAACATCACTAACATGTCTACAACATATATCCAAGCACGCAAGGCTCCATGCAGATAACTATATGGACAACCATACATAGAATACTGCATGTTACTCTATCAAGAACACTGCTAACACAAGCTGCTATATAACTATCTGTACTAATAGTTAACCTCTGTGCCCATGATATCATGTTGATATCATGTCCATGCTACATATACTGAAAGCTTGCTGCATAAGGCTTCGATGCATGCTACTTTCCATATGTTTTCATCAATGACAAACATACAGTCAGTACTGGCCTGCTGGCAAATCTCCAACACTTATGTCATCATACAATTTACTTATTGTCTTCTCAATATCAGATATCTCCACATTCAAACTTGCTAAGAGATTTTTTGTTGTTTGAATTTCTACCTCTTTTTCTTTCATCTTCGCTGCTATGTCAGATACATTATCCTCTGATTTTGTGCATTGTTTATACATAGATTTTCCTTTCTCCAAGCTTCTTCTCAATTTTTTTATGCAAATATCTAGATTATCAATATCATTTCTGATATTCTGACCTATATCCTGAAATATTTTTGCTTCATAGGCTACTTGTGCTTTGACTGCAGCCATGTCTGATAAGTTTTTGAATTTACTGTCAAATGCTTTCACAACTTTTTCTTTAACCTGTGGATTTGCTTCATTAATCTAACTGGTTATAACATTCTACAATTTCTCTATTACTTCAATCAGTGATCCTTCAAGGCTTTTTACTTTCTTGTTCTTGCCAATGATTTTTTTCAAAGATGAGATCAACTCTATTTGATCATCATCATCAACTTCCTGTCCAAGATGAGAAAAGATTGATTTAGTTTGCAGCTTCGTTGTTGCTACCTTGGGTGTGGGACTTATTGCTACTTGTTCTTTTTTTCCTTATTGTCCTGCTACCTCTATTTTAGCTTATGTTTCAGCTTGTTTCTATTGTGCTTCTTCTTCTTGACCTGTTTCCTTTTCTTCCTCATCCACTATCATGTCTTGTTGCTCCATAGCCAAATTGTCAACAATGTCTTCAAGATTCCTGAATGGGTTGTCCTCACTGTCCAAAGTGATTTTTGTTCCTTCCACATTCATTGATTCATCTTCAATGTTGATTGGTGGTGGAGGTGATGGTGTAGGACTTTTCTATTTCTTAGCTTCCAAAGCTTGATCTGATGCACTTGTGTGCTCACTAGTGCCTGAGGTCATTACTTTTATAACTACTTGTTCAATTTCTTTGTTAACTTCCTCATAGTTCCCTCCCATTATCAAGATGGTTCTCCTCTTCATTCTTAAATGAGTATTAAGATCTTTCAAAATTTCTTTGAAATTATCTTCATCTTTAATGTCATAGAGTTTCCTTACATAGTTTTCTCTTATGTTTTTATCTTCTTCAGCCGCTCTTTTCTTTATGTTTACTAACTTTTCAAACAATTCATCAGGAATCTTTCCTTGAATACTGTCAAACTTTTTATCAACCAAAATCATATGCCTAACAACTGCATTTTCTAAGTTCAACTTCTTAGAATAGTTGTACATTTCATAGTATTTGTTCATTTTAGAGAAATCTCCCTCATTAATGATTAGGGCATTCACTTTCTCTATCTTCAATTTCCATTTCTTCTTACTACCTCCAATATCTTCATCATCTTTTACATCAGATACCTTTCTTTGCACTAGGGTGAATATGGTTTTTTGTCTCTTTCCTAGCCCACTTGCCATTTCCATTACTCTTTTAGCTGGTGGAGTGGTGGAAGTTCTAGTTGATTTCCTTATTTCTTGAACCTCTTCAAATTTTACCACTTTTTCTAAATTTTGAACATTTGTAGTCTGATCTGCAACTGATGATAGGGGTGGAACAGACAAAACTTCTTTTTGTCCAATGTCTCTTATGGCTACTGCAGTCTACTTCACAACTAAGAATTCATGTTCTGTCATTCCAGTATCCTTAAGAATTTTCTTAATGGTGTTGGCAACTCTCTTTTTGGCTAATTTCTCTTCATACAGAGACTTCACGGAGTTAAATTTCTTCTCATAAGTTCCAAATCTAGATTTTTTCACATCCATCTTGCCTTTAAGCAGTCTATTCACATACTCTTCTGCTTCAACTTCTGAAACTTCAAGAGGATCTATAAACTCAACTCTCAGTTCAACTTCTTCAGTAAAAGTAAAATTAATGTCAACCATAAAACATATTTCATTTTTATACTTTTCTACAATAGCTTATGGAATCCTTGACCTTTTTCTCATTTGGTTCTAAAATGTTTTGATTACCAAGGTTGCACTCTCATTAACCTTGTCAATAGGGTGTCTCAGATAAACCTTGTTGATTATGTCCATAGTAGTCATGTTATCATTCCAATCTTCTCCAATAGTGTATGGAAATATTCTTAATAAATGAAAAAACATGTATGTAATCAGATGAGAATCTAAACTGTGAGTTCTTGGTTTTCTTTATCTTCTCAAGGTTCTCAAACAACTGAATTCTTAAGATTTCACACATATCTATTTGAACTTTATCAACACACATCAAATATGTTGCATGAACCATTCCAGCTACCATGTCATCTTCTCTAGAGTTTGCACAAAACTTAGATGTTAATATCTTGCAAACATATCTAGCATCATCTTATAATATCTTGTTGATTACTATCCCTCTACCATTATATGATGACTTGGTGTTGTCCAATAAAGTCTTCTTTACATTTTTATCATTAAAGGGTACAACACTAGTTTTAGACAAATCGGTTACCTCATGAATTAGGTCTTTAGTGATATCTATCGCTCTGTCATCTAGCCAAAACTTTCCATTGTGAATTCTGCTTAAAATGATTTTAGTGCATTCATCATCATCGAATTCATAGTGCAATGAATACTTCACAATTTCATTTTCCTTCAGATGTTCAAACCCTACTTTCAATGACATATCCTGATTATATAACTTCTCATATTCCTTAGTCATATTACTCTCACTGAGGGTTTCAAATTTGTATCTTAAATAACCTTTAACATCTTCTAAATGTAAAACTCTATTTGGTACAAATGATAATGCAAGGCTAGGGTCTTCTCTCAAGGGTTCTATTGGTTCCCTTTTGACTCTAGGTCTAACAGTATCCCTTACATGATGAATAAGTGATACATCCATGACTTCTAAAAAATCTTTTAACTGCTTGATAGATTTACTTAGTAAAATACCTCAATTTTGTGATTTTAGGGCTTTGCATAGATCTGGTGCAAAATTCTTAACCAAATCCTGCAAACTGATCTCAATCACCACTGAATTGATCTCCTTATCACTTGTAGTCACTTGAATGATCAAATAATACTGATCATAAGCTTTTAACCTTTCAATCTTTCAAGATTCTAACATCGCATTCAATTCCTTTGCCGCTTCTTTCCAAAAAGTTGTTCCTGTTTTCCTACAAAACTTCATACTTCTCACGAACTTGCATACATTTATATTAGCTCATGTACTCTTAACCATAGCATCATTACATCACATACTACCTTACATTAACTACACAAGACTCAATTCATTCTATGCTAACTTCTACATTATCCTAAGTTCGTACTCTAATGCATCCTTTATGAATTAAGTGCTTTGAGATGGGTTAGGAAGAGATTCATGCTTACTATCAGATACTTCACCTATCTGATTACCTTGTGTACTAAGTGTGTCTACTTGATCTGTGGCTTTGAAAAATTTCACTTCTTCTGAATTACTACAACATCCTTTCTAATGGTTGCTTGCATTCTCATTTCTCCTTGCATAACTTCTAGGATTAGGGTTTCTAATGATGTTCATTCTGCAAAATCTTGTTGTATGACCAAATTTGTTGCATATCTAGAAAACTACTCCATTATTTCCATATCTTGGTCCTTTCTGGTTGATTTGTGATCTGCAATTCCTAGCAATGTGTCTAGTCTTGTTGCATCTATAACACACAACTCCATTTCTTCTGTTCATATCTTCAGTAGGTCTCTTATCTACATGGTTAGTATCTCTAAACATTCTACTACTATTATTATCATTAGATCTAGGCTTCTTACAATCAATAGCTCTATGTCCAAAACCATGACAATTATAACAATAACCATTGAGAGGTTTTAATTGCTTACCTATGCAATATTTCTTTATATGACCAAAAGTATTACATGCAAAACATCTACCTTTGATTTCTCTTTATGTATCTTTAGATGGTTCATCTTCTTTAGGTGGATTAGGTATGTCTTCAGATTTGTTAGCTTCATCAGATTTATTTTCATCTTTGTTCTCAGAAACTTTTAGATCTGGTTCCTTACTTTCTTCACTTATCTTGAATGAGTTAAATCCAAGACCAGTTGTATCATAATATGACTTTTGATAAGACATTTGTTCATCAATCTTCTCACTGGTGGAATACAATTTCTCAAGATGTTGTTTAGACTATATCAATTCTCCTTTCACAATTGTATTGTACTTTTCAATTTCAGCATACTATAATTTGGTTTTCTCAAGTTCAAATGTCACTTTACAAAGTTTAGACTTCAGATCTTTATTTTCAGATTTTAGATTTGATTCATTCTTGTTGTTTCCATCTTTCAAACTTAACTTCATATCTACAATCTTTAATTCAAGCTTAAGTATCTCATTTTCTTTCTTTAGATTTGAGATTTAATCACAATCTTTGATTTGAATTGTAGGTTCTTTCTTTGATTTTAGTTCTTCCAACTTTTCTTTTAGCTTCTCAATGAAGTTCTTTGCATCATCATATTTCCCTTTCAGAGTATCTCTTTCTTCAGTAAGAATATCAATCTGTTCAAGAGCTTCATCAAGATTCTTCTGTAATTGACCCATATCCATAGAGATCTTACTCAAGCTGCTAGGCTTTCTCTGAATAAATTTCTTTTGTGTAACTAAGCTCTAATACCAATTTTTAGAAATAGGAAATACTGAGAGGGGGGGTGAATCAATATTCTACAAAATTTTACTTTTTTCCAATTATGGATATGGCAAATTAACTTGATGCTTGCAAAATAAAGTAAACTAAATAACATGTAAATCAATAAAGAAAATGAACTCATAACACCATATTTGTTCTTGAGGAAACCTTGGCCAAGGTAAAACCCTGGTGTGGATGATACCCACAACTGATCCACTAATCAAAAGTATCATGTTAAGGATGTTGACCCTGATAGGAGTCTATTACATACATATAGTATTTTTGTCCTGATTAAAGGACTCTAGGCCTTGTTAGAAGCCTCGACTCTGCTAAGAGTTGGTATATAGAATAGAATGATTACAAGATGAGCTCACAGCCCAAACATATAATGTACAATGTTATCTGATTAAAAAAGGTAAGGTATATAACCTTTCACTGTTGTCGAATAGCTTTCCTATTCTGATTTAGCTTTCTAGCTTCTTTGCTTTCATATACAAAATCTTCTTTCTTGTCTTTTTACAACATATATCTTCGCATTATATCATTTCATTATCTCATTACATTATGCATATTACTTCACATTACGTATTTCTTACATTTATTCAAGTTATTAAGAATAATAACTTTTACAGTCAGCTTTACAAAGCATATACTCTTTTCAAAATACAAAACTAATTCTTCTTTCCTAGAGTCAACATCTAGGATGTCATCCCTTCTATGGTTAAGACATTATTTTGATAAACAAAATAATCCCTTAACTACTTTACTTGGTATGTCTTCTTACTCTACTTAGTCAGCTTTAACTTTGTCTCGGTAATCTTGTAATAACTTCTTCCGTACATGTCGTACAAACTTGCACTTCTAGATGTGTCTTTGTCATACATTGAATTATCCATGTTCAAGTATGCAAGTACTGAACCTACTTCTATCAACATCGCTATCCAAAACTGTCTCTGGTTAGACTGGAAAATACTGCTTATACTTAGACAATTTTACTTGCGATCTAACATAAGTTATTTTTGTCATAGTGTGGTCTTCATACTGATTATATGTTGCCATAATGACAACAACTTGATATCTAACTCAGCCAAATTGCCAACATAAGAATCTTATTAGCAATTTCACATTTCAAACACAAATTATTGTTGTCACTTGTTCTAACAAATCCAATTATGATGAGATAAGAATGCAATCTTTCATACCATGCTCTCAGTGCTTGCTTCAGTCCATATAATGCCTTGTGCATCTTACAAACCATATTCTTTTGATTAGGATCAACAAAACCTTCAGGTTGTTTAATTTATACCTCTTCTTCAAGTATCCCATTCAAAAATGCAGATTTCACATCCATCTAATATACCTTAAATCTTTTATAAGTAGCATATGCAAGTAGTATTCTTACACTCCTTCAAGTCTAGCAACATGTGCAAAAGTTTCTCCATAGTTAATTCCTTCTTCTTGTGCATAACCTTTGCAAATAGTCTAGCTTTATTTCTTGTTACATCTCCATTCTCATTCAATTTGTTTTTGAAAATCCATTTGGTACCAATCACATTTTTGTCTTTAGGTCTTTGTAGTAATGTCCATGTTTTGTTCTTTTGTATTAGTACAATCTCTTCATCCATTGCCTTAATCCAATCATCATTATCCACTGTATGTTTAACAGTTTTAGGTTTAAATTCACAAACCAAACATGTCTTATTCATTAACTTACTTCTAGTCATCATTCCTGCTCCTTTGTCTCCAATTATCTGATCTTATGGATGATTTCTTCTCACATACTTTACCAGTACATGCTCACATCTGTGTTCTTCAATGTTTTCTCCATTTGGTGCATGATCATCATTCTCTTCAATAACTATTTTTTATTTCTTGGTAGAAGTATTTTGTTGCTCGGTGACTCTAGGTTGGTTCTCGGGTAGAGTTTCATGATTTTCTATGTAAACAAATCTACCATAGTCTTCTGGTTCTTTCTTTCTTTCTTCATTATTATTTTATGAAAACTCATCAACTCTCACATTATCACTTTCAATCATCTTCTTAGTAGCCTTGTTTAAACTTTATAAGCCTTACTTCTAGTAGAATAACTTAAAAATATCCCTTCATCACCTTTAGAGTCAAATTTTTCATTTCTATCATCTTTCAGAATGTAACATCTACTTCCAAATATTCTCAAATAAATCATATTAGGTGTATAACCATACCATAGCTCATAAGGTGTATTGTTTGATTCTTTCTTTAGTTGTACTTGGTTCAGTTTATAAATAGCAATACTAATAGCTTCTCTCCAGTAAATTTGTGCAACATCTTTTTCAATCATCAGTGTCCTAGCACAGTCAACAATTGATCAATTCCTCCTTTCAGCAATCCTATTTTTTGGGGGTGTTCTCGATGTAGATACATGTCTCTTTATTCCATGCTCACAAAAAAATTTAGTAAACTCATCATAAATGAATTCACCACCTCTATCTGACCTGAAGAATTTTAGTTTATTACCACATTCTTTCTCTACTTTTGCTTTGTACCACTTAAACATTTTGAAAGATTATGATTTTTCTTTTAAGAACATGGCAGTCATCATTCTATAGAAATCATCAACAAATAAGATAAAATTTCTATCTCAGTAATAACTCTGAGTTCTCATTGGACCACATAAGTCAATGTGAACTAACTCCAGAATAGTATTAGATGAATAATTTTTTCTCTTGAAACTATACTTTGACATCATTTTCACATTACATGGTCAGGTTTAGATATACTTGGTAACCCTCTAAATTTCCTTTTCTTACTGATCTTAACCATGTTGTCAAAGATCACATGACATAACCTCTTGTGTCATAACCAAACATCTTCATTTTTAGCCAACAAACAAGAATTTTCAGCATTATCCATGTAGAATAAGTTACCTTTTGAATATTCACAAGTAACGATCAATTTTCTAGCCTCATCATAGATCTTTACTTTTCTTTTCTCAAATGCAACTTGGTGAGCTGTATTATTTAGTTGTGCTACACTCAACAAATTATAGTTAAGTCCTTTCACCCAATAAGCATTTTCACATCTGATCTTATTATTCAACAATATAGATCCTTTACCTTTCACTTGACAAGGTGTATCTTTCCCATTTTCACAGATCCACCATTATAATTGAATAGTTGTGATTTGGAATCACCACTATTTGTGTATGTGCGTGGGGAAAATGTAAGATTCACTCCTAAATCCAAATTCCCAAAGGAGAGATCCAATTTGATTAACCAAGAGGTTAATACACAATTGAATCAACCTATGAAGAATATGAAAGAAAGAATAAATCCTATACTTCCCTATAGTTGGGTTAAGCTTGAAATCTGAAATAATTGAAGTGCAAATACTAACCTTAAATTAGGGCAGATCTAGAAAATGCTAAATTCTGGCTTCTGTATGAACTTTGTGAAGATTCTGTCACCTATTCTAGACTGGAAATGCCGAGGCAGAAAAAACCCAGAAATCTTTTCTCCAAATTCACATAGGTCAAATTTGACCTTTTAAAAGGTCAAAGACCACATTATTTATTTGAAGTCCGATTCCAATTCTGTTCGCAGATCCTAAAAGATTACCGAAAAGGGTATCCAAATTTGCTCTCAAATCCGAGATTCCACACCTGTACCTGCAAGAAAAATGATTTTGTTATTTGTTTGGGGGGGGTTTGCCTTGGTCAAACCCCGGTTTGGAATCAACCTTAATATTGAAATTGAAATAGGAGAATGCTAGCAAGTAGTAGAAATGAATCTAACAATGAAGCTATGCAATTCAATAGATATGCTAATGTATTTGGAATGTAATCAAATATATTGATATGAAAGCTTGAACATAACATAATCAAACCTCCATGATTGTATGCTTGAAATCCACCTTGAGGAAACAATGATATGGATCTTGAAGATGAACAAAGGATCTTGAAGGAAGATCACACCACCATGGTGGCTAGATCTAGGGTTTGAATGATTGATCTTGAATGCTTGAACCAAATCCCTTCAATAGCTTGAATTCTTTAAATCATTGATCTTCAATGGAGAACTTGGATTAAGAAGAAGACTTGAATACTTGAATGAATGTTTTCTTGATCATCTTGAGAGCTTGAGAACTTGAGCATGAAAACTTGATGAGAAAATGAGATATGAAAATGAGAGAGGAAGGCCTCCTTTTATAGTGATCTAGGGCACACTCCTCTAGATGGGCCAACTTGAAGAATTAAATTCCAATTAGGTCCTCACCTTTATAAAATATACTTTGATTAAATACCATTAAAGGATTTACCGTTTCAGAGCCCGAAACAGCTGACCCGGAAGCAGAAAATAACTTTCCTGAAAACCAAATGAACAGGAATTGAAACTTTGAATTTCTAGCAGGAAGAGGTAAAGGTTGAGGTTGACCCTAACCTAGTCAGGGTTGAGGTCATCATTGACCTCAAACCCTAACTTGTCAGGATTTGCAGAAAAGGTTCTCGAAGATGCTAGAAACTTAGAAATTGATGTCAGAACAGGACCCAGTGTCTGGAATAGACAAAAAATCCTCAGAATGATGTGATGATGGACTAGGAGGTCTCATTTATGAATCCTACCTATAAAATAGATCCATGAAAAGAGGAAAATTAGGAAAGTCCTTAAGACCTTAACCCTAATTTCACCTAGAATGAAGAAATCAAGTGCAGAGAAGAAGTGGAAGAAAAGGGAGAATGAAAAGATGCCAATCATGACCCTAAACCACTTACTCGGAGGGCTAAATTCTCTTAACATGGAAGTGCTTCCATTTTAAGATGATACATTAAGCCCCCACTTTAGCAAGAGTGTGGATTCAATGCAAACTCTTGGTAAAAGAGAAGAGAGGAGAGATCCCAGTGGATTCAAAATGAGATAAAATAACACTTAGCTGAAGACACAAACCCCCAGACCAAGGATTCTAACTCAAAATTAATACATGAGAGTATAGAAAAGAACAAGGGTTAGTACTACACAACCCAAATCAATTAGCATAAGAAACCTTGCTAAGAAATATTTCTCATACCAATATCATATTTCGAAAGCTATCATAATAGCATAAATGATTACATAAGAAAGACAAGAGCAACACTATAGACAACATAGCTTCATGATCCAATCCTACTAGCATGAAAGTGAAAAGAGAGAAAAGAGAAAGTGATTACCTCACCCGGTAAGATGCCCACCTTACCATGAATCACCCTGGAGGGAGAGCCCAACAGGTTCACCCATAAACTATGCTTGCAATTGTAATGTGTCTTCTGATGGCTTCTAGAATACCCATAGATCCACCTTCTTGTATCACTATGAATATAAAATGTGTGTCTTCTTAGGATTTAGCAACTTATGTGCATTACCTTTCGAAAGATTTAGCATATAGGTGCGTGTCTTTTCAGGATTTAGCAACTTATGTGCATTACCTTCCAAGATTTAGCATATTGAAAATTTGGAAATGCGTGTCCCTTTAGGATTTAGCAACTTATGTGTGTTACCTTCAGAGGATTTAGCATATTGAAATATTTGAAAAATGTGTGTCTCCTCAAGATTTAGGAACTTATGTGCATTACCTTCAGAAGATTTAGCATATGAATGCATGTCTTTTTAGGATTTAGCAACTTATGTGCATTACCTTCCAAGATTTAGCATATAAAAATAAAAACTATAGTACAAGGGAGGACCTACATATGCCCCCCTCCTTAATATGGAAAAAACATACTATTTTGTCATGTTAAGGAAAGAAAGAACAAGGATAAAGCCTTCTTCATCATCAAGACAATATCCATAGACAACACCCAGTCCAAGCCAAGAATGTCACAGCTCCTATGAGGCCATGGAAGGGATGAATGTAAAAGATAACATGCAAGAAGTGAAAAGGAAGTAACCCTTAGGGAGGGATAGCACACTATTTATTTTCCAAGGTGAGAGATGTATCAACCATGGAAACCCAATGTCAAACAACAAATAAAGTTTGCATAAAGGACATAGGTCTGCAAATGCAAACCATAATTTTCATATATGATTGGATATCACATAATAGATAGATACTACTTAACCAAGGAAAGAGGTGAATCCCTAGAAAAGAAGAGAATACCGGATGAAATAACAATGCATAGATGTGAATAAGATAGAAAATCATACCAAGCCCCCAAGGCTAAAGTACTTCTACCAAACTTACAATCCATATTTGTGACTCCATGTGTGAATGTTTGAAGATAGAAAAGAAGGATAAGGCATTTTTGCCCCCCAAGTGTAGGAACAAAGATGGAAGAGGATACCTACTTCACAAAGAAAGGAGATATCCCGTTTACAACAATGTATAGTATATTCTTAGCGAGACATATTGACCCCTACATCCAAGAGTATAGAAATTTGTGAAAAGAATATGTCACTTATGGAAAAGGACCCTCAATGAAAAAGATCTTATCACCAAGACCTCTATCAAAGAAGAGTGTGTTTAGATAAGATATCATCTGTCAAAAGGCGGGAACAAAGATTCAATCATCAAGCCCCCGGTGAAGAAGAGCAAGAGGAATCTTTGGAATGAGGGAAACAAATCTAACACTAAAGCAAGGGTGAGAGTTTATAAAGAACATAATTTGCAACATAGAGAAGAAGTGATGACCTAGGACAATAACTTCTCATGTAAGAAGGTTATCCATAGTCAAAATATCTATCAATATGATGAAATAATATTGCAATATAAACAAATACCACTAAGCTAAGGAAATAAGTTCCCCTAGAAAAAGAGAAAGAAGGAAGAACCTTGCCCTCCCGAGGGATGAAAGACAAGGGATAATTTTACAAATCACATGTCCTAGAAAAGATTTCCTAAGAAGAAAATATAATTCCTAGGAATGGATGAAAACATCATGCAAGACTATGGAAGAAGGAAACATAAAGAATACCAATTAAATCTTAATAAAAAGACCTAATGGATCCTAAAAGATTGGATAAAATGATGCCTCTTGCCCCCCCATCATGAGACAAGAGAATAGAAACATTTACTATAGATCTAATGGAGGGGAATCCCCTATATCAAAATTATGAAGAAGTTGTAAGGCGGCATGAGAAAAAGGTATATTACCGCATGCAGCCCTATCCCTAACATATAATTTGAAGTTGTTACAATCAACAAGAAAATGAGTATTACGATAGTGGAAAGGACATTTAAATTTGTACAAATCATCAATAGGCATAGGTCTAAATATTTCCTTCTTAGAATTCATTAGCTCTACATATACTATTTTAGCAATTTCTTGACAAGTGTTAGGATTATCCATTAGAGGTGTAGAGAGATGAATGTTAAGGGGAAGATGAAGATCCACACCACTTAACTTGACTTGAGATTTAGAAGTGCCAACACCACTCATATCCGGTTTAGGAGGTATATTAATGGGAAATTTAATGCCATGTTCATTAACTCCTAACCCTAAACCTTTATAGCCTTGTTTAGTCACCATATTATATCCAGTAGTGTACATATCATGCAAAGCTTCTATAGGAGGTGATTGTTTATCATGTTCATGAGTAAAGGTTGTATAAGGTGGGATAATAGGTTTGGAAGAAGTTTCTTTATTCTATCCTTGAATATCATCCTAAACAAGAGGAGGTAAATTCAAGAAATCTTGCACATCCGCATCTTGCACTATAGCTTGAATCCCATCATAAGTACGGGAAGAGCGAGGATTAACAGATGGAGAATCAGGTATCGGAATAGGAAGATTAGGTTGAAGAGTAGGATTAATAGTAGGATGAAGATTAGGAAGATTAGGAGATGGTGGATCATCTACCAAATTCTTCACATAATCCAAAAGATGAATAAGGCTACCACATAAATCCCTAAGAAAAGTTTTAAATGTAGGTAGAGTAGTATCAGTCAACTTCACAAAAGCATAAGCAAGAGAAAAGTGAAGGGTCATCAATGTTATGAAATGAATAATACCCTCATAAACATCATATGCATTATAAATACATGCTAGAAGAAGAGTAATAACAAACATGATTATGCACCAAAACATCTTAACAATCTTCATGATAAAAATGCAAGAAATATGTTTTTGTATTTTATTCAATATATAGATTTTTTTTAATTTTTGAAGTATAGATGCAAGAGAAAAATATAAATCTAACACCAAAAAGAAAGAGAGTAAGCTAGTTGAGTTCACCAAAATGAATAGTTGTGATTTGGAATCACCACTATTTGTGTATGTGTGTGGGGAAAATGTAAGATTCACTCCTAAATCCAAATTCCCAAAGGAGAGATCCAATATGATCAACCAAGAGGTTAATACACAATTGAATCAACCTATGAAGAATATGAAAGAAATAATAAATCCTATACTTCCCTATAGTTGGGTTAAGCTTGAAATCTGAAATAATTGAAGTGCAAATACTAACCTTGAATTAGGGCAGATCTAGAAAATGCTAAATTCTGGCTTCTCTATGAACTTTCTAAAGATTTTGTCACTTGTTCTAGATTGGAAATGCTGAGGCAGACAAAACCCAGAAATCTTTTCTCCAAATTCACACAGGTCGAATTCGACCTTTTAAAAGGTCAAAGACCACATTATTTATTTGAAGTCCGATTCCAATTCTGTTCACAGATCCTGAAAGATTATCGAAAAGGGTATCCAAATTCACTCTCAGATCTAAGATTCCACACCTGTACCTACAAGAAAAATGATTTTTTTGTTTGTTTGGAGGGGTTTGCCTTGGTCAAACCCCAGTTTGGAATCAACCTTAATATTGAAATTGAAATAGGAGTATGCTAGCAAGTAGTAGAAATGAATCTAACAATGAAGCTATGCAATTCAATAGATATGCTAATGTATTTGGAATGTAATCAAATATATTGATATGAAAGCTTGAACATAACATAATCAAACCTCCATGATTATATGCTTGAAATCCACCTTGAGGAAACAATGATATGGATCTTGAAGATGAACAAAGGATCTTGAAGGAAGATCACACCACCATGGTGGCTAGATCTAGGGTTTGAATGATTGATCTTGAATGCTTGAACCAAATCCCTTCAATACCTTGAATGCTTTAAATCCGTGATCTTCAATGGAGAACTTGGATGAAGAAGAAGATTGAATACTTGAATGAATTTTTGCTTGATCACCTTGAGAGCTTGAGAACTTGAGCATGAAAACTTGATGAGAAAATGAGATATGAAAATGAGAAAGGAAGGCCTCCTTTTATAGTGATCTAGGGCACACTCCTCTAGATGGGCCACCTTGAAGAGTTAAATCCCAATTAGGTCCTCACCTTTAGAAAATATACCTTGATTAAATACCATTAAAGGATTTACCATTTCAGAGCCCGAAATAGTCGACCCGAAAGTGGGAAATAACTTTCCCAAAAATCAAATGAGCGGGAATTGAAACTTTGAATTTTTGGTAGGAAGAGGTCAAGGTTGAGGTCGACCCTAACCTAGTTAGGGTTGAGGTTGTCATTGACCTCAAACCCTAACTTGTCAAGATTTGTAGAAAAGGTTTCTGGAGATGCTAGAAACTTGGAAATTAATGTCAGAACAAGACCCGATGTCTACAATAGACAGAAAATCCTCAAAATGATGTGATGATGGACTAGGAGGTCTCATTTCTGAATCTTGCCTAGAAAATAGAGCCATGGAAATAGGAAAATTAGGAAAGTCCTTAAGACCTTAACCCTAATTTCACCTACAATGAAGAAACCAAGTGCAGAGAAGAAGTGGAAGACAAGGGAGAATGCAAAGATGCCAATCATGACCCTAAACCACTTACTCGGAGGGCTAAATGCTCTTAACATGGAAGTGCTTCCATTTTAAGATGATATAATAATGTTCAAGATATTCAATTTTTTCTTCAACACCAGTCATATGATGTTTGTATCCACTATTAATAATCCAAGTATCATTTCTACTTACTTTATAAATAAGTGCCTTTTCAACATACATTTCTTCCTCTTTAGAATATTCCTTTAATGCAACAAACACCACTTCTATATCTTCATCAGTTTCAGTCTCGGTATCATAATCTTCATCTTAAAATAGGTAGCATGCCTTCTTACCTTTATCTATGTAGTCTCAGTTGTCTCTATTTATATACTGCCACTTACCTCTATGATCTCTGTAATTTCTTCTGTCATTCTTCCTTTCATTTAATCTTTCACTTGTTTTCTCATCATCTTTCTTTTTAGGACATCTTGTAGCAATATTACTAATCTCTTTACATTTAAAACATACCAAGGTTATCTTACCTCTATATCTTCTTTTTCCTTTTGGTAGCCTTCTAGCCATTAATGCTTCAAGTTCATCATGCTCATCTTCTTCAACTTCACTATCACTTTCATTTCTAATCTTATGTCTACTACTTGATCTTCCAATATTCAAAGATGACACAAATGCATATTCTAACTTAAGTAAAATATAGTTATCATAATTGTTAAGCTCAAATGCAGTCAATCTACTGATTAAACTATCAAGAGAAATATCATTACCAGGAACTACTCTCATTTCATGTATTGTTGAGACTCTAATAGCATAGGAAGGAAATAATGTTCTTAGAATTTTACTTACCACAGTGTCTTCTTCAATAACTCCACTTTCTCCTCAGATATCATTCACCACTTCCTTGACTTGGTTTTTGTATTGAGTAATATTTTCACCTTCTTTCATCTTCATATCATCAAACTTTCCTCTTAAGTTTTTTGCTTTTTCCCTGAGCATATTGAGATCTCCTCCATGAACTAGTGTCAATTTTTCCTATATTTCTTTTACAGTTGTGTAGTTATTAATGTATTCAAACTTAGCATCTGATAGAGAAGAATAAATCTCAATCATCATAGCATTATGTTCTTGTCTCTCTTTTATCTAGTTGACAGACAAAGGACTAGAAGGAGTTATGAAATCATTTTCCAAATAGTATAGTGCACAATCTCCAATGCCTGATAGATACAGCTTCATCTTGATTTTCCATGTTGAAAAATTATCTTTGTTCAACTTTGGTACCTCTCTCTTATAAATCTTTTGATCTTTAACTTAAGTCCTTCAAACTTCTTCTTCAAGTTTTCTCACTCTGATACCAATTGTTAGATAACTAAGAGGGGGGTGAATCAATTAAAACTAGTTATCCTACAATCCCAAATACTCTCAGATGTATAAAAAAAATTTCAACAAATAAATTTAAATCGCTCAGTAAAACTTGTTTGTGTCTTTCCGATTCATTAACTGCTTGTTAGTTAAATTAACTAGTATATACCGATCAAACTACTAATTGTAATGTGTAAAGTAAAATAACAAATCATCACATACAAACACATTTAACACTTGATTTTTAATGTGGAAACCATGTTAGGAGAAAAAAACTTGGGATCGGTACCCGAAATAATTTCACTCTTCTAAAGTGAGCTTAGCTAAGAACCATGTTAAAGGTTACAAAAACTATTGTAAGGTGTGACCTTGTTAGAGGATTTATCACTAACAGTTCTTTGTTACCATACATTCACTTGTTAGAATAACTGAGAGGAAGGTGAATTAGTTATCCATAGTCCCAATTCAAAATGTATAACCAAAAATAATTTACTTAAACTTTTGCAGCTCGGTAACATAAAAACTATATTGTCTGTGCTTTTATCGATTACCAATCAATAACTTATAATGATTACAGATCAAATCCACTATGCAATATGTAAAGTATGACAATCAAAAAATCACCAAAATGAACACATAACACAAAATATTTAACGTGGAAACCCTGCTAAGGGAAAAACCACCTGGGATCAGTAACCCTAAATTGTTTACTCTTCTGAAGTGAGGTCGGTGAAGACCCAACCCTGTTAAAGGTTACAAAACACACTGTAAGGTGTGACCTTGTTAGAGGATTTTAGACCAACAATTATCATCCAACCAGCATTCACTATGGGGTTGACAGGATAACAAATGTACATTCTATGAATGGCATTAAAAGACTTTCAAGTCCACTCAGTTAAGAGATTTGTCTGATTACAATGGTTAAATTGTAACAGTAGGTGATCTAATTACAATACAACTTCTATTGCAGATGTTTAGATCTATATTATGCTCATTCAAATCCTCTGATCAATATATCAATTCTATTTCAACAATAATCAATGACTTACTGTCTCTCGGTAATAGCTTTCTAACACTTGGTAATCTCTACAGTTGGGTTCTCCTTAACCAATCTGATCAGGCATGCATGAAGCTTGTTAATGTGATAATTCTATAGTCTCCTTCTTTTGGCATAAGTTTCATAATGAAACCCTAGTCTCTTAAATAGACATGTAAACCATTTTCTCCTCATCCATTAGATTTTTCTGCTTATTCTCCTTCATCCATTTTGCTACTTAAACCTTCCTTGTCTGATGTGTTAGTAACATGTTTTATTTCCATCCTTTAGATCTTCATTGAATTTTGTTAGCCATCGATCTTCATAACAAACTTTATCTTTTCACTCTAATCACACACTTTACAGCTCATCAATCCTTATTGACTAAACTGATCATTTATTTCATTTGTTCTTGTTCGGTTAACAAATAAATGTGTCGGTGAACACAAGCTCTATTTATACTGTTCTCAGTATACACTACACTGCTCGGTGTATACTATGATGCTTCATCAACCGACCACACTACCTTGTGTCTTTCAGCTCTTTTCCTCATCATAGATGAATGCAACATAATTAAGTCAATAATATAAGGTCATAGACTCATTCATAAGTTACCCAATGTGTTCCTTATCCCCATCTATCATATACATCTTTCTCAAGTAGATATTTTTGTTCTTCATCTCTTTTTCTCCTTTCTAAAAATGTTTTGGTATTGTAAATTACAAGATAAGTGTTGTCAAACTAGTTGACATCAATGACAACATATTACTAATTTAATCATCTTACATATCTAATCAGAAACTCGGTGATCTCTAATCATTGATCTTCAATTAGGTTCTAAATTAGTTGTAGTTCATCAATCTCTCACTTTGGCATTGATGGAAACTCAAGCAATATGAAATATACCTTGCACATACCAAACATGTATTCTACAACTTTGTAAATAAATATTGTACAAGCTCTCCCTAGCTTAATATGTTTAATCACTACATTACTCAACAACATTACCAATGCAGACTATCTTCTGTAGATATGATCTTTTAATCTCTCAGATTCCTTCTTCTATTCTCAGTAACTGATCTTCAATGCTCTCCCTTACTTTCAAATTATCTCTGCCTTTGATAGATGTTTCATTGTTCTCATTGATTCATATTGTTTATCTCTCCCTTTGACAAAAATCTCAAAGATACACATAAACATACAGCTTTGTAGTAGCCATTTATCTCTTTATTGTCTGGTGTATTCTCTATATCTTTGTATACTGATATGCCAATCTGTCCCAGTTCATCAAACCTTTCACAACCTTAGACATGATCCAAAGTGTGAACTATGTTGCATCAACATGAATGATCTTCTGATAAGATTAGGTTGATGCAACATCTAGATCACATTAGTGACCGGTAGAAAGGGGACAGACCCCAAGTCTAGTCCTCAAGTATTCAAATGTATCCTTCAGTAGAGGCTTTGTAAAAATGTCTGCAAGTTGTTCTTTAGATGTAACAAATTCTAGCTTCACTTTCTTCTCCTATACCTTCTCTCTTAAGTAGTGATACTTAATGGATATATGCTTTGTTTTAGAGTGCATCACTAGATTCTTTGAAATGTTTATTACACTAGTGTTGTCACAATATATAATCACCGGCTCAGTGATTACCTCATATATGCAATATTTGAACAGTTTGTAGTAGCAGCAACATACTCTACTTCATCTATAGACTGAGAAATGCAAACCTGCTTCTTACTTGTCCATGTAACAAGTCAATCACCAAATAAAAATCCTCCTCTGGTGGTGCTTTTTCTGTCATCCATATTTCTAGCCCAATCAGCGTCGATATAGACTCTGAGTTCAAATTTTCCTTCCTTAGGATACCATAATCCATAGTCCTATGTTTTCTTTAGGTATCGTAAGATTCTCTTTGTAGCAACCATGTGTGACTCCCTAGGATTTGGAGAAAATCTTGCAACAATTCCCATGTCATGTACTATGTCTGGTCTACTATGCACTACATACATTAATTTACCAATCATAGATTGGTACAGTGTTTGGTTTAACTCTGTAGTTTCATCTTCCTTAGTCAATTTACATCCAGTGGCCATTGGTGTTCCAATAGGTTTAGCATCTTCCATGCCAAATATTCTCAGTATTTCCTTGATATATTTGGATTGTGTGATAAATATCCCATCACTCTACTGAATAACTTGTAGTCCTAGAAAGAACTTAATCTCTCCAAACATAGACATTTCAAACTCTTTTCTCATCTCATCAACAAAGGATTTACATATGTGATCTTGACCTCCAAAGATAATATCATCCACAAATATTTTAGCAATAAGAATAGTATCATCAGTATCTCCTTTCATATACAAATTGTTGTTCTCACTAGTTCTAAAAAATCCAATACTTAACAAATAAGTATGCAGCCTCTCTTACTAGGCTCTAGGTGCTTGCTTCAAACCATATAAAGCTTTATGTAATCTACATACCATTTCTTTCTTGTCTGGATCAATGAACCCTTATAGTTGTTCTATGTAGACTTCTTCTTCAAGTATCCCATTCAAAAATGCTGACTTAACATCCATTTGATAAACCTTGAATTTTTTATGTGCAGCATATGCAAGTAACATTCTGACTCCTTCTAATCTAGAAACAAGTGTAAAAGTTTCACCATAATCAATTCCTTCCTCCTGTGCATATCCCTTGCATACCAATCTAGCTTTATTTCTTGTTACTTCTCCATTTTCATTCAACTTGTTTCTGAATATCCACTTAGTACTGATAACATTCTTATCTTTAGGTCTGGGTACTAAATTCCATGTCTTGTTTTTCTCTATTTGTTCAATTTATTCTTTCATTGCATTAACCCATTCATCATTTTCCAATGCAACTTTTACAATTTTTGGTTCATATTCACATACTAAACATGTACCTTGTCTTGTCTTACTCCTTGTCATCATTCCAGCTTGTCTGTCTCCAATTATTTGTGTCTCAGGATGATGTCTTCTGACAAATCTTGCCATTACTTGATCTCTTCTTTCTTGTTCATCATGTGTAGGTTCATTTTCTTGCTAGGTAGGTCCTTCCTGCTCATCGATTCCTCTTTCATGTTCCTCGGTATTGTTTTCCTGCTGACTAGTTGTCACAGTCTATGGCTTCGGTAGATACTCAGGTTGTTCAATGTAAGTGAATCTACCATAGTCTTCCAGTTCCTTTATGCTTTCATCTGCATTCTTATCATCAAACTCATCAACCTAAACATTAGTACTTTCAATCATTTTATTTGTAACTCTATTTAGACACTTGTATGGTTTTCTTTTACTGGAATATCCAAGAAATATCCCTTCATCACCTTTTGAGTCAAACTTCCCATTCCTTTCATTTTTTAGAATAAAGCATTTACTTCCAAAAATTTTGAAATAACTTACAGTGGGTTTGTGTCCAAACCATAACTCATAGGGTGTCTTATTAGTGTCCTTCTTCAGTTGTACTAAGTTCAGAACATAAACAACTGTGCTGGTAGCCTCTCTCTAGTATGTCTGAGTAACATTCTTCTCTATCATTAGTGTCCTTGTGTAGTCAACAATTGATCTATTCCTCCTTTCAGTAGTGCCATTCTGTTGAGGTGTCCTCGGTGTAGAGACCTATCTTTTAATACCATGCTCATTACAAAAGTTAGTAAAGTCATCAAAGATAAATTCACCTCCTCTATCAAATCTTAAGCATTTCAATTCTTTACTAGTCTCTTTTTCTACTCTTTCTTTATACCACTTGAACATCTTGAATGCCTCATATTTCTCTTGTAAAAACATGACAGTCATCAATCTAGTATAATCATCAACAAAAAGAATAAAATATCTATCTCCATAATAAATCTAAGTTCTCATAGGACCACATAGGTCAGTATGAACCAACTCAAGTATCTTCTTTGTTGAATAATCTTTTCTTTTGAAACTAGATTTGGTCATTTTACCTTTCTGACTTTCATGACACATAACATGATCAGGCTTTGACAAGTTAGGTAGACCTCTAACTCTTTTCTTTTTACTAATCTTAATCATGTTATCAAAATTCACATGACATAACCTTTTATGCCACAACCAAGCATCTTCATTTTTCATCATCAAGCAAGAAGATTCATCATTATCAAGATAAAATAGATTACCTTTCGATTGTGCTATAGTTCCAACTAGTCTTCCTCCATCATCAAATATTTTTACTTTCTTGCTCTCAAAAGCAACTCAGTGACCTGAATTGTTCAGTTGTGCCACACTTAGCAAATTATAGTTCAGTCCTTCTACCCAATAAGCATTTTCACATTTTATTCTATCATTTATCATCAGGGATCATTTACCTCTTACCATACAGGGTGTATTATTACCCATCTTAACTGATCCTCCATTGTATTTCTCAATATGATCAAATTTATCATCATCACCAGTCATGTGATGTGTACAGCCACTATCTATGATCCATGTATCATTTTTATTAACTTTAGAAATCAATGATGTGTCTACATGTTTTTCTTCTTCCTCATAATCATCCTTCATAGCAACAAATACTACCTCTACATCATCATCTGAATCAGATTCTGATTCATTTTCTACTACTATGTAACATACCTTTTTGCCTCTATCATTATTGTCTCATTTGTCTCTATTGTAGTGTCAGTAGCTTCTGTTGTTTCTTCTCCCATAGCTTGCTTCACCAGATCAGTCCTTATTTCTTTCTTATTCCTTCCTATTTGGACATCTAGCAGCAATATGACCAACCTCTTTATAGTTAAAACATGCTAAAGGTAATTTGCCTCTATATCTACATTTTCCTTTAGGAAACCTTCTATCCATAAGAGCTTCAAGTTCATCAATCTCATCATCAGTATTGCTATCACTATCATCCTTATTATTTCTACTACTAGACTTACCAATCTTTAGAGAAGTCATAAAAGCAAATTCAATAGTCAGTACAACACTATTATCATAGTTGTTCAGTTCAAATGTTGTTAGCTTTCCAATTAGATTATCAAGAGTGATGGTACTATTAGGTGCTGACCTATTTTCATGAATTGCAAATATTCTGATGGCATAAATAGGCAATAAAGTCCTTAGAATATTTCTTACCATAGTGTCTTCATCAATAACTCCATCCGATGCTCTAATAGCATGAACTACCTCCTTTATTCTATTTGTGTACTATACAATGTTTTCTCCTTCTTTCATCTTCATTTCATTGAATCTTCCTCTTAAGCTTTTGGCTCTGGCTCTCTTGACATTTACATCACCACTATAAATTTGAGCAAGTTTATCCCACATATCTTTAGCAGTAGTACATCCTTTGATATCTTCAAATTTGGCATCTGTCAGAGCAACAACAATCTCCATCATAGTGACATTATGCTCATTTCTATCTCTTAACTAATCAAGGGTCAAAGGTCCAATGGGCGGTGCAATGTAGCCATTCTCCATTAAAGTGAGGGTAGAATTCTCAATTCCAAATATGTGCAGCTTCATTTGACTTTTCCATATTGTGAAGTTATCCTTGTTTAGCTTTGGCACTTCCCTCTTATACATTTTGAGATCTTTGTGCCGAAGTCCTTAAAACTCTGTTCCAAGCAACCAATTGTTAGAATAACTAAGAGGGGGGTGAATTAGTTATCCACAGTCCCAATTCAAAATTTATAACCAAAAACAATTTACTTAAACTTTTGCAGCTCGGTAACATAAAAACTATATTGTCTGTGCTTTTATCGATTACCAGTTAATAACTTATAATGATTACTAATCAAATCCACTATGCAATATGTAAAGTATGACAATCAAACAATCACCACAATGAACACATAACACAAAATATTTAACGTGGAAACCCTGCTAAGGGAAAAACCACCTGGGAGACCGACAACCCAAAATTGTTCACTCTTCTGAAATGAGGTCGGTGAAGACCCAACCCTGTTAAAGGTTACGAAACACACTATAAGGTGTGACCTTGTTAGAGGATTTTAGACCAACAGTTATCGTCCAACCAACATTCACTATGGGGTTGATGGGATAACAAATTTACATTCTATGAATGACATTACAAGACTTTCAAGTCCACTCAATTAAGAGATTTATCTGATTACAATGTTTAAACTGTAATAGTAGGTGATCTAATTACAATACAACTTCTATTGCATATGTTCAAATCTATATTATGCTCATTCAAATCCTCTAATCAATATATCAATTCTATTTCAATAATAATCAATGACTTACTGTCTCTCAGTAATAGCTTTCTGACACTTAGTAATCTCTATAGTTTGGTTCTCCTTAACCAGTCTGATTAAGCATGCATGAAGCTTGTTCATGCGATAATTTTTTAGTCTCCTTTCCGCATAAGTTTCATAATGAAACCCTAGTCTCTTAAATAGACATGTAAACCATTTCTTCTCATCCATCAGATTTTGCTGCTTATTCTCCTTCATCCATTTTGCTGCTTAAACCTTCCTCAGCTAATGTGTCAGTAACATGTTTTGTTTCCATCCTTTAGATCTTCCTTGAATTTTTTTAGCCGTCAATCTTCGTAACAAACTTTATTTTTTCACTCTTATCACACACTTTACAACTCATCAATCCTTATCGACTAAACTGATCATTTAGTTCCTTTGTTCTTGTTCAGTTAACAAAGAAATGTGTCAGTGAACACAAGCTCAATTTATACTATGCTTGGTATACACTACACTTCTCGATGTATACTTTGATGCTTCATCAACTGACCACATTACCTTGTGTCTTTCAGCTCTTTTCCTCATCATAGATGAATGCAACATAATCAAGTCAATAACATAAGGTCATAGACTCATTCATAAGTTACCCAATGTGTTCCTTATCCTCATCTATCATATACATCTTTCTCATGTAGATATTTTTGTTCTTCATCTCTTTTTCACCTTTCTACAGATGTTTCGATATTGTAACTTACAAGATAAGTGTTGTCAAACTAGTTGACATCAATGACAACATATTTTTTATTTAATCATCTTACATATCTAATCAGCAACTCAGTGATCTCTAATCACTGATCTTCAATTAGGTTCTAAATCAATTGTAGTTCATCATCACTTGGGTCAATAAGAAAACAATCAATATTCATTGAATTTCATAATGAAATAAATAAAGACTGTTAAGTCCCACTCAGTTAAGAAATTTTGTCTGTAGCATTGGTTAGAATGAAACAATATATGATCTTATTCAAATGAAACTTCCTTTGTAGATGTTCAGATCTATTCTAAGCTTAATATACCTTTGGCGATCATAATCTCTTCAATTTTCTTTTATCCTCCAGCTCTATTATGCTCAGTTATCTCCTTCCTGATGCTCGGTGTAGGCTATAGAATTGCTCGGTTCTTACTTCAACCTGTCTAACCAGCTTCACATGAATCTAATCTCCTCACATGCATATATCATTTTGAATCTCATGTCTCCTTATATAGCATGATAAACATTTTTCTTCTCAACCATAGATTTTGTCTCTTAATTTCCATCATTGACTTTGCCTCTTTAACCTTCCTCAAAACTTGTGCCTTAAACACATTTCAATCTTCATCATCTGATCTTCCTTGAATTTTTTCAGTCGTAGATCTTCATAACAAAATTTATTTGCATTCTCTGAATCATCCCAATTTGTCTAGCTCATCATCTTATGTCAGAACTTGTGCCATATATTTTGCCTCTTAATTTCCATCATTGATTTTTCTTCTTTAACCTTCCTTGGAACTTGTTCCTTAAACATGTTTCAATCTTCATCATCTGATCTTCCTTGAATTTTGTCAGTCATAGATCTTTGTAACAAACTTTATCTTTATCCTCGAATATCCCAATTTGTCCAACTCATCATCTTAAGTTGGAAATCATATGTTTGACATTATTTCTTCCACTTGGTCAATACCGTGATGTGTTGTGACTTCTTTCTTGGTTAATACCTCACTCGGTATACACTACACTTTCTCGGTGTATATTGTATCTACTCAGTGTATACTAAGTTCTTCATATACCGACCATATTAACTTGTACATTCTTGATCTTCAACACTTAACAAAATTATGTAGTACAATCAAATTACTATGATAATGTCATAGACTCATCAATAAATTACCCAATGAATACCATAATCATATCTTGCTCATACATCTCATCTTCATGTTAATATCTCATTCCTTCACCAATATTACCTTCTTCATATTTTTTCAACTATCATGATAAGTACAATCAAAACTAGTTGACATCAATGACAATATAATAATTGATCTAATGTCTAACATATACCTTTGTAGCTCAATGATCATCTACACATTGTGTTCTCCAAGTAATCAATCAGTTGTAGTTTAACAGTGTCACCATTTTAGTAATGCTAGGAGGGTTTTTTGTTTAAATTCACAGCAGAGGATGATCTCATTTTTTTCCTTTCAGTGTTGTGGGCATATGGTAAGCACTTTTTACCATTGTCTAAATAGAAACTAGGTTTTGATTCATCTGTTGAGATTAATAAGATAGATCCTATTTGGTTTCGGATGTCAGGTCTCCTTCTTAAATTCTAGGATAATCAGATCTTTCATTGGGTCTGTAAATCTTTTGGCCATTATGTTACTACTGATGTGGTCACTTTGACAAGGTCCAGGTTAGTCTTTACTCATTTCTATGTCAATTTTTCAATAAACAAGTCTCTTACTAATTTCATCAATTTGAAATAAAAATTAGTGAAATGGACACAAGCTATTTTATATTGAAATTTCACCCTTTATTGTCATTATTGTGCTAAACAAGGTCATTTTGTGGCAGATTGTAAAACCCCAATGCCAGAGGAACCCAAGCTAAAGGGGAAAGTTTCTTCTCTAATTTTCCTAGGGGTAAATGTGCAGACAAACTCAAACCTTGTTGAGCTAGATTATTATCCTTTCACTGATGGTATTTTATAGTTTATGAATTTGACAAAACACAAGGTGTAGGAAGTCCCTTTGAGACAAGAAAAGGTTCCCCATGGTTCCTTGGAGGAAGGAGAAACCCCTCCTATTGGTGGCTTGAGATTTTTGCCCACTCGTGTTCAACCTATGTTTGTGGTTAATACTGATGAAGGATTTTTCTTCTCACCCAAGACTATTGGTAAAGTTAACAAGGAGGCTACTAGTAGCAATACTAAAGACGTAAATTTTTCTTATGGTTGTCCTTGCGAAGTAACTACTATTGTGGAGCAATAAAAAAAGGAAGTAGGGGTAGTCACTCCTATCGAAGATAAATGGATAATACTAATATGTGTGTAACCTCCTATTTACCTTCTAATATGGATGATCTCTCTTGTGAGGTTACCAAATTGGTGATTCTCACCTCATATTGTAAGCCAACCTTCTTTTCCATATTTATGAATGGAACAAACAAGTATGACTAGAAGGTCCCAAAAAAGAAAACTAGAGAAAAAAATGATGGTGTGGGGAGTGAAAGAGAGGTGGGTAGACCTTTTGAAAGGGTGCTAAGATGCAAGACTATGGATAGAGAAATTTCTAATGGGCAAAAATTAACTCTAGATTTGAATCAACAAAGTAAGAAATGAATTTTGTATCATGGAACATGAGGGGACTGGATAGCCCCCAAAAATAGTTTTTTCTCAAATAATATATCATGGATTTTAAAATTGATATTATGCTACTTCAGGAGGTTAATATGTCTTATCAAACTTTTTCTAAAGTGGCCAGTAGGTTATGGCTAGGTTCCTCTTTTTATTGTAGTGAAGTTGATGGTACCTCCAGAAGTATGGAAACCATGTGGAATCCTAACAAGATGGATGGAAAGGCCTATGTTTTTGTGCACTCTTACCTTTCACTAAATTTTATAATCAAAAATTGTACTTGCCATCTTTTTAATGTTTATGCTCCTAACACCCAGGTTGGTAGGGAACTTGTGTGAGGGGAAATATCTTATATTATTCTTCAAGACCAAGAGACTCTTTATATCGTGGCAAGAGACTTCAAATCTCCCCTATTCCCATTAAAAAATAATGGGAGGTCTAATGGATTATAATAAAAATATAAATGATATTTTTGGTTTTATCAACAAGACTGGCCTCTTTGATCTAAAACAACAATGTAATATTTTTACTTGGTCTAATAATAGAAAGGGTATCCATTTGATTTAGGTTAGATTAGATATAAAACAAATTTCCTCCAAATGGGACATGGGTTGAAATCCTTCTCTCAAGGCCCTCCCTAGAATAGTCTCTGATCATTATCCCATTCTCATACAATGGGTGGATAAACCCTATCTAGGTCCCCTTCCTTTTAGATATGAAATCATGTAGACCTCCCATCCAAATTTTAAGGATTGCATCCAAAGGTGGCAGACTACCCTTGTCCAAGGTTCATTTATGTATAGGATTTTACAAAACTTGACCTCATTAGAAGAGAATTCAGAGGATTGAATAAGTCTTCCTTTGGGGACATCTTCAAGTAAAAGAATGAAATTGACTCCAAACTCGACTGTATTCACAATTTGATTGCTACTAGTAATTTTTTCCAATCCCTTCATGAGGAGGAAGAAGGTTGCAGAAGGAAATGGAAGGACAATTTTAGAAAGTAAGAAATATTTTGGAAACAAAGGTCAAGAATTCAATGGCTCAATGAGGGGGATAGGAACTTGACTTTTTTTCATTGAATTACTAGTCGACACAAAAATAGGAATATTATTAAGTCTTTGATGAATGACAACAACTAGGAGGTTATGAAATGGTAAAATTTGGTGAGCTTGCCTCCCAGTTATTATTTAGCAGTATGTAGATAATGAGGGAAATTAGTTTGAGGAAGTGCATGAAAAAATCCTTAATCAACTCCTAAATTGCATAGGGGAGGACAAAAATAATTATCTCCTTGTCCCTATTATAGAAGAAGTCAAAGTGGTAGTTTTTTCTATGGGTGTGTACAAGGCCCTAGGGACAAATGGGTTCCCCCTACCTTTTTCCAATAATTCTGGGATATTGTCAGCTTTGATGTGACGATGGCTAACAGAAATTTTCTTAGGATTAGTAAGTTTCTAAATAAATTAAATAATACTTATATTTCACCTATCCCTAAATTCTAGGATGCAAAGTGCATGACAAACTTCAAGCCTCTAAGCCTATGCAATATAATCTATTTTTTTTCCTAAGGTGATAATCAATTGGCTAAAACCCCTTTTAGACAAATTCATTAGTCCTTGCCAAAAAGGATTTTTCTAAGGGAAAAAAGTTTTAGATGCTTCCATTTCCACCCATTATATCATCCAGTCTATGGACAAAAGCTAGATCCTAGGTATGGCCTTTAAATTAGACATCTTTAATAATTATGATAAATTTAAATGACACTTCCTATACCGTGTGCTATTTAAACTTGGCTAGTGAAAAATTGATTGGGATCATCTGGGAATGTATAGAGATAGTTCAATATTCATTTTTGGTTAATGGGTTCCTTGGGAATACTTTAGAGTTGGTAAGGGAATTGGGCAAGGTGACCCCCTATCACCCTATCTTTTTATTATGGTTGTTGAAGTCCTTGATAGAGACTTTCTTAATCTAGCTTGGGATGGTAGAATTTAGGGAGTTTGATCTACCACTACACTCCCCCATCATCTTTGTAGTAGTTTATCAATGATACTTTCATTTTCTATAAATCCTCAGTAATTGAAGCTAAGGAATTAAAATGTCTTCTTTGGGATTATGTTAGAGCTTCAAGTCAGTGCATCAATTATGGAAAAAGTAGCCTATGTTTTTTTAACACTAAGCTGGACCTACATGCTAAGATCAAAGATATGCTTGGATATCAATGTGTTTCTCTTCCAAGTACTTATTTAGGGCTACCTCTCACAATTAAAGAGCTCACTTCCACCTTTTGGAATATTATTCTAGAGAGAACACAAAGAAAATTAGTCAAATGGAAAGGTAAAATCTTGAGTTGTGTAGAGAAACTCCAATGACTCTCACCCTCCCTACAAGAAATTTTGGTTTACTTCCTATCCCTCTTCACTTGGGAGTTATGGTTGAGAAATTAGAAAGAATCAAATGGACTTTCCTTTCGACTGGTGTTGAAGAAAAAAAGAGAATTATGCTTGTCAATTGGGACATTGTTTATAAACACATATTTTAGGGAGGCCTTGGGATTAGGAAGTTGAAAAACCTTAACAAAGCTTTAATTGTTAAGGTTGGCTAGAACCTGGTTGTTGTTTTGGCAGGTTGGTGTAAAATAATGATGGAAAAATACTTGAATAATGGAATTTTTCATAAAGTCCTCGACTCACATGATTTACTAGTTGGATCTGTGAGGTCCTACCCTGACCCATCTTAGCTCGACTGAGATTTTCACACATGGACTATCTTGCTTATACACTATTTTGAGACATTAGGCTTATTTTGATAGTGATTTCATATCATTTGGACATATATGAGGATTTTTACATGATTATGTGGATGATGATGTTAGATGTATCTTATTATGCTTATGTTAGATTCATCCTGATTTTATGATATAGAAGGATAATTGAATTTTGAATTCTTCATTTTCATTTACACTATCTTATGGAATAGGAGTTGAGATAGATAAGATGTTGATTTCCTAATGAATTGGTTATGTATATGATTTAGGGTTACTTGTGAAAGTTGAAACTGAACTTACAAGTGATGCATATGGAAATAGATTACAATATTGTTTATGTATATGATAAAATCATGAAATACAATTTATTAGTGTATACGTGATTGAATGATAGCATAGATCCTTCTTTGATTTATATATGATTGTATATGTGGTGATTTCATGAGATATTGATAATCTGATCAAGTATGCAGGGTTATGACCAAGGTTTTTAAATGCAGGGAAACAAAGATGGATCAATGTGAAAACTTTAAAAGGCCAAGGTTAACTCTATGAAGAGAATGACCTCATTGTTATGTGTTTTATTTCATATATGTGATGTATGTATGTATGGTAACTTTCAATTGTATATAATTGCATAATTGGATGAAATATTATGTGTTAAATGTAATTGTGATTATCCATTTGGCATACAATGTGTAAATTTGAGTGGAGTGATGTGTTTTTATATTATGTCACTTGACACTTGTTCATGTGTGTTGGCATGCCTAAGTGGAATGGTAAGATTTAACACTACCCTTAAGTCACTTTGTGAGTTCCTACGTGTGGTTACTTGTTTAGGAAACCAAGACTTGAGTCCCATCATGTCCATTTCCGTGAGTTAATTTCACATGAGTTTTTGGGAGGTAAAAATGAGCCCTAGGGAGTGGTTAAGGTTAAATTTAGCTATCCCAATGTAGGTACTTAGGTTTTTGGGTCAAATTTTGCCTATTTCAACACCCAAAGCTTCCAAATGACCTCTTAAAGAGTGCCTTATTTGGGAGTGACAAAATTGGGTAGGTATTCAAGGCTATTCATTCTCCCCATTTCTTGGTTTTCCTCTCATTCTCTAGTTAGGGACAAGTGGTAAGGAAACACATTCCAAGGAAATTACTCCTCATTAGGATGGGGGTAGAGTTGGGAAGAATGTTTTCCCTATTAGAAAAATTGGAGAAAAAGAGAGAACACTTTTTGCACTTGTTTTTTGGAAAAAATTCATTTTGGAAGAGACTTCTAGCTTAGAGAGTGAATAGGAGAGAGGATTGGGAAGTGAAGAGGAAAATATTAGAAAGGATTAGAGCTCTTCTACAAAAAAAAAAAACATTGCCATTCTTGCTTGGAAAGAGGTTGGCGCATCTATCATGGTTAAGTTACTAATTTCATGTGAATTTTACGGTTATGTGAGTTGATGTTGCTTGTGTGTGGGTATGTATCAAGTTTTGAATCTTTGTTGATGTCATGATTTTCTTGTTTGATTTCATATATTTGTTTTGGGAGTGCAAGGCATTTTTCACCCTTGGGAGGGAAGAGAGCCTTGAGGGTGAAGGGGTTAGTTGGGAATGCCCTTTTAGTGATGAGCCCTTCCTCATGGAGGAAGGTGATGTAGCATGGGAGTATGGGCTCCATGAAGCCACATGATATTCTTTTCTTTAGGGGTCATAAGGGAATATGTTTGAGAAATGTGTAGTGAGAAATATGAAATTTTGAGCCTTGTGAAGGCATTGTTGTGTTATTGAGGAAATTGAATTTGTTTTTTTTGTGGCTTTCTCCTTTTGGGTACACTTCCCACCTTCACCCATTTTGGATCCAAGGAGATCCTTTGTGCTTTCCTTGAGAATTTTGGGAGTTTAAGTTGTGACTTCATGTTGATTGTTGTTTTGTGTGAGTTGAATGTTTGTCACCCATCCTTCCTTGTTTCCCCTATAGCTCGGGGGTGGCCTTGTAAAGCCCTTGGCTGGGAGGTGAGCCTCCATGGTCATGTTGCAAATTGTTTCTCTATTGCAGGTTTGCTTGGATGATGAAAAGAAGAAATCTCAAAGTTTTGAATTAATATTATTCATGGAGGAGCTTTATGGTTTGATCAAAAAAAGATTGTGTGTAATATGTTATCATTTGTTAAACTCTTATGTAAAGAGATGAATTCTTTGTAATATAATTATGTCATGTGACTCTAGAAAATTAAAATAGAAAGATGTATTACTTTCGGTTTAAATGAATTAGTTTGAAATAAAATTGAATATAAATGCAAAAGAGAGTAGTCTGGTTTAAATATGATATCATTGTTTTTATGTTTGCTTCAAGGATATAATATAGGCTAAAGAAATGGGTGCATTTATATTATTACTACTTGCAAAAAAAAAGAGAAATTTAATTAATATTCTATTTTTTTTCCTATTTGAAAACTAGTATAGATATTATTTTCCATAATTTAAAAATTAAAGAAAAACAATGTGAAATATGTAATCTGATTATCTAACTTTTTTTTTAGTCAAATGTGTTAATGATGATATTCAAGTTTCCTTTATTACTTTTGTGCATGATAGAATATTCCACATTATTGTAAACCTTCAGAATTTTTTTTGTAAATCAAAGAAAAATAAAATTTTAGTACATTCTATATTATGTTCTTGTTCTAATTTTAAAGTATTATTTCCTTTTTAAATGTTCAATGAAATAATTAGGTATTCATTTAATTATTAATATATATATATATATATATATATATTTAAAAGTATATATATAAACATAAATTTAAGATAAATAAGTTTAATTAATTTATAAAGAACTCCATTGTATATATATATTAAAGAATTGCATCCTTAAAAAAAGAATATATAATACAAATAAACTAACATTTGTTTTAAACGTGTTTTAAAAAAAAATGGGTTTAATATTTTTTGGGGGGCATTGTTTACACAACCACCCCCGTGCTACCTTAGGGTCACGCTCGCATGGAGGGCGGTGGGTAGGGAAGCCCCTGCACTCCACTAGTGGTGTGGAGGGTTTAAAGCCCATGCCCCACCAGTGGGTGCGGATGGGCTCTTGCCTCCGCTACTCCTTTGCTAAGGGTGACCAAACTACGCGCGCGGGCAACCGGTAGTTCACCCCTTTTAATTTCAAAACAAACTTTCATTTTATTATATTAATTTTCTTAATAGACAAAAAAAATATAAACCCTCAAAAAAATCTACCCAATGGGTATTCGTTAAAATATAAATGAAGGTTATTTTTCATTAGATATAGTTGTGGTATAAAAAGAAGAGTAAATATTTGACAGATCTATTTATCCAATGGATAAACAAAAAAACTTGAAAATAGAGAAGTATTCTCTGGCTTTATATAGTGGGAAGCCTGCGTAAACAGAGAGGATAAACTAAATCAATAAAATAATAAAATGACAGTAAATCCTAAATTCAGTTAACTATATGCAGTACTCTTAGATCTTAAAATATTGAAGATAAAAAAAATCTAGCTAATTTCCTTACCCTAATGTGATTTTTGGAAGAGGGTTTTTGTTGAAAACCCCTTATCCATTAAAGGTTGGATGCAAACCCCTCTTAGATCTGGTTAGACATATAGACACAAGTGTATATGTGTGTATATACACACCCTAGGTGTGTATATGCACACATATACATGTGTGTATACAAAAAAGCTTGATTTACCATCCCCATGCCTCTGGCTCAACCCTACATCAAACAAATGATGAAATTAGGGTTTTGTCTAACTTTTAAATTAGGCCTAACCCTAATTTTGAATTAGGGTTAGGGTTGCCCTCATTGAGGTTTTCTCCTTTTCTATTTTTGTTTAAGTTGCACTTTTATTTATTTTTATTTTAATCTCAGTTTTATTATATTAATGATTAGTGACTTTAGAAAGTCACTTTCATTAAAATTAATTTAATAATTCTTTTCTTTTCTTTTCTTTTTGGAAGTGTCTAATGGTGATTTCTTTTTAATTAATTGATGAGATTTTCTTTCTTGTATTTATTTTTAGATGCTTTATTAAAATTATTTTAATGTTGATAATGTTAGAATTTAAATTTAGTGAACTTTTAAATTAATATTTAACATTTAATATTTGAGATTTGAGATTGAATTTATGTGTTAATATATTTAAATAATATTTGGAATAACCCAATGTATTAATAAAGTTGGGAAAATTTAATTTATTGTTATTATTTTAAATAACCTTATTATTTTCATTTTAAGACTTGGACTAATAGGGGAATAATTAACTTTATAAACCCTAGGAGGGACCTACGTGAATTAATTATCCCTAGTATAAAATATATTAATATTTTGAATAGCAATTATAATTTTTTTTAGCAATTTAAATCCCTTAGTATAAATATTAATAATGTTTATTGAATCTTATATAAAATTATATTTTAATCAAGGGGTACAATAAATGTATTTTAAATTTATTAATTATTAATGTTTTTCAACTGTTATTAGTTTTATAATCCCTAGTGTTGAGATAGGGTGATTTTCATAATTACTTAATTTTGGATTTCACTTGAGTTTAATCTATTTAAAATAATTTATGCCAAACCTAGCTAGGAATTTCATTGACTAATGCAGTCTAACAAACAAGGGATGTTCACATGCCAGTGCATGCCATGATTCCCCTTGCGAGTCAATTTGTGTTGGTTGTTGTGCCTCATTTTTGTGTTAAGCATTCTTTGTGTGTAGCCTAGGTGATGTTTTGTGCTTTAAAAAAAAATTGTTGTGTGTTTTGCCTTAGTTTTTGGGCATTACATTTTGGTATCAGAGCCCAGTTTCAACTCTAGGAACCTAAACCCATTGCATTTTCAACTCATTATTTTTTCTACCCTCGTGTAGGATGTCTCCAATCATGCATAATGGTCATCGATGTGGACAGAGAGCCAGGGGTAGCCGCATGGCAGCTGAGAGCATAGATAAAGTAGCTGAGGGAGTAGGTGGTGAGCAAGGGCCTCCTCTTGTGCCACCACTGAATCCCAACCAGGACATTCTCAATGCACTTTAGAATCTAGCAGGTATCATCATGGATAGATTTCCTCTAGGAGGTCAATAGGCTAAGGCTGGAGATTAGAGTAGGAGTCCTCCTCCTAGATAGGTTGAGGATTAGGCAAATCATGAGGATGAGTTGGTTCACATGCCAGAGCCACCACTAGTGATAGTGCAAAGAGCAACCCATGATACAGGGGACCAAATTAGAAACCTCCTACAACTACAACCACCACCTTTTTCAGGATCTACAAGTGGGATAGAGGTTGAGGCTTGGCTTTTGAGCCTTGAGGGTTTCTTTGGGTTGTGCCCTTATGAGAGAAACCTAAAGGCATGGTTTGTAGTACATATGCTGAGAGGGACCACTTATACTTAGTGGAGGTAGGAGGAGTATAAGAGCCACCTAATCATAGACACCCTCACATCGGAGACATTCCTTGAGAGATTTAGATCTCGGTATATGTCAAAGCACTTGAGGCAATGTCGTATTGATGAGTTCCATGACCTTTAGGAGAGAGGTCTTTATGTATCACAATATGAGAGTAAGTTCCTCAAGCTCCTCCCCTATGTGGACTATATGAAGGATGAGAAACTATAGGTCAACCGCTTTATTAGGGGGTTGAACCATGATATTTCTGATAGGATGTGGATGGTACCTCTAGTTGATTTATGCTATACCATAGAGAGGGCCATGATTTCTAAGGAGATCCATAATAGGTCTCACGATGCATGAGATAGGTCACAGAACTGTAATTTCACACCACGGTCTTTTGGTTTCCATAAATCCCAATGGAAGGGAAATTAGAAGCACTCCTCAAGATCATCCAGAGCACCTTAGCATTAGAAGAAGCAATAGTCTCAGCAGAGTCAGAGACAAAGACCTCCATAGGGACAGCAGGGCTCTAAGCCCTAGCAGTGGCATTCACAGGGTTCTTGACGTGATTAGAGAGCTCAAACATAGTCATCTAGAGGTGGCTATAGTAGATCTAGTATGACAGGTGGACAACAGTAGTCTAGACCTTGGGGGATTTAGATTTAGGCTAGAGGTCCATGTTATACATGTGGTGCTATGGGGCACATTGCTAGAGATTTTCCTTCAGGTCGTCCAGCCAGAATCCATAGGGAAACAACTTCAGATCCTACCGTAGGTGACATGGGTAGATCCCATTGAGTGTTTGCAGTGGTTGATAACCACCAAGCTAAGCATCAGGCCATGGTTATTGAGGCTGCATGTAGGATTGGAGGTAGTAGCATTTATATTATTTTTTATTCAGGAGCTAGTGACTTTTTTATTACAGCTTTTACAGCGGAGTATTGCGGGCTAGTGGCAGCTAGGCAGGATGTGAGTTGGGAGGTTGAGTTAGCCTTGGGTGCTAGGGTGTCAGTTAGTTCCTTGGTGAGGGGATATCAGTTACAAATTGGGGACATGACCACCATAGTTGACCTTTGCATTACACCACTTAGATCCTATGATGTTGTTCTTAGCATGGACTCGCTTTATGCCCACAGTGCCAAGATGGATTATAGACAAAAGAAAGTCAAGTGTGTGAATGATGTTGGTGTGCCCTCAATTATCTTAGGAGTTCAAATACCTATATCTCTTTGTATGATTTCTACTATGCATCTTAAGCGGTGCATGCAAAAGGGTTGTCAATTGTTTTCCATCACCATTAGTGACAAAGAGGAGGAGGTAGAGAAGGAGACTTCCCTTGATGACCATCCCATTTTGTAAGAGTTTGTAGATGTTTTTCCTTCAGAGCTACCTGGTATGCCATCACCTAGAGTAGTGGATTTCCACATTGATATTATGCTAGGAGCAAAGCCTATTTCTCGAGCACCTTTTAGGATGACTACCCACGAGCTCAGTGAGCTCAAGATTCAATTGGAGGAGCTCTTGGAGAAAGGGCATATTCATACTAGTGTATCACCATGGGGTGCACCTGTCATCTTCATTAAGAAGAAGGATGGATCTCTTTGGTTATGTATGGATTACCAATAGCTCAATAAGGTGAACATCAAGAATTGGTATCTACTTCCCAAGATAGATGATGTGTTCGATCAGCTTCAGGGTGCTTGTGTGTTCTCTAAGATTGACTTGAAGTCAAGGTACCACCAGTTGAGGATTGTGGAGAGAGATATCCACAAGATGCATTTCGTACATGCTATGGCCATTATGAGTTCACTGTGGTTCTTTTTGGATTCATGAATGCTCCAGCTATATCCATGAACCTCATGAATGGAGTATTTTGTTCATTCTTAGATAGATTTATGGTGGTGTTCTTGGATGATATTTTGATCTACTCTCAAGATGAGCATGAGCATGAGGAGAATTTGAGACAGGGCTTGCATTGCTTGAGGGATAATCATTTTTTCAAAAGTTTTTTGAAGTGTGCCTTCTTCAAATCAGAGGTTCATTACCTCGGCCATGTGATATCAAGAGATGGGATCTCTGTTGACCCATCTAAGATTAGAGAAATTATGGATTGGCTAGCACCTACTAGTGTGACCAAGGTTAGGATTTTCATGGGTCTTGCAAGTTATTATAGGTGGTTTTTTGGGGGATTATCTAGAGTTTCTCATCCTATCACTTTCCTTTAGAGAAAGGGGAATAAGTGTGAATGGACAGAGAGGTGCAAGAGAGCTTTTCAAGAGCTCAAGAGAGCACTCACTAGTACACATATCCTTGCAGTACCAGATCCATCAACAGACTTTGTAGTATGCACAAATGCATCATTAGATGTGATTGGATAAGGGCTTATGCAAGGTGGTCAAGCTATTGCTTATGATTATAGGAAACTCAAGACTCATGAGCTTAACTACCCTACCCATGACCTTGAGCTAGCACCAGTGGTGCATGCTTTGGTGAGATGATGACATTTCCTTTTGGGTCATATATTTGAGCTTCACTCATATCATTAGAGTTTTCAGTACATATTCACTCACACAAATCTTAATTCTAAGCAGAGGAGGTGGATGGAGCTCCTTTGAGAGTATGACTTTGATGCTCCTTACATCAACGGTAAGGAGAATGTGGTAGCATATGCCTTTAGTAGGAGATTTCATGAGCTTACAACTATGACTACTAATATAGATTTGAGAGGGCACATATTGCAGCACTTGCATGAGGATGGATTCTATTTTGACATTTTTCAATTGGTTTAGGCTTAGAGACCCCTCGAGGGGAAGTTCTCAGATTATACCCTAGATTTTGATGGTCTTCTTTATCATAGAGGATGCATTTATGTACCTTCTTCCAGTGGTTTGTGTGACTTAATTATTCTTGAGGCTCATAGAGAACCCTATGTAGTGCACCCTAGATTCAAGAAGTTACATGTAGATTTGAGACAGCTCTATCAGTAGCCGATTATGAGGATGCACATTGTAGAGATTGTGGCTAGATGCTTGGAGTGTCAAAGAATTAAGGTGGAGCACCTCCATCTTGGTGAGCTTCTTTAGCCGCATGAGATACCCAAGTGGAAGTGGGATGTAATATCTATGGACTTTATTGTTGGACTTCCTATGTCATCTCATCACCATGATGCTATTATGGTGATAGTGGATAGGTTGACCAAGGTAGCCCACTTCTCACCTATTGGTACTACTTTCATAGCACCTACAGTGGTATAGGTTTTCTTGAGAGATATTTTCAGAATTCATGTCATTCCACGTACGATTATACCTAACAGAGATTCCCTCTTTACTTCATCTTTCTAGAGAGAGTTACAGACCACTTTGGGTACCAAGCTCAATTTTAGTATAGCTTATCACCCAGAGATAGATGGTCAGACTAAGAGAGTCAACCAGGTATTAGAGGACATGCTATGCATGTATGTGATGGATCATTAGGTTAGGTGGGAGGAGTACCTACATCTAGTTGAGTTTTCCTACAATAATGGGCATCATACTTCATTGGGTATGCCTCTTTACCATGCCTTGTATGGTAGACCTTGCAGGACACCTTTGAGTTGGGACAGGATTGAGGATAAAGTTTCTATTGGTCTAGAGTTAGTCAGATAGATGGAGCAATAGGTAGATTTGATCATGCAACATCTTAGAGAGGCACGGGATACATAGAAGAAGTATGCAGATGCTGGGAGGATTGATAGAGAGTATTTGGTTGGGGACAGAGTTTTCTTGAGAGTGTGGATGCATAAGAGCCCAATCCATTTTGAAAAGGGTTCTAAGTTGGCACCTCACTTTGTTGGAACTTTTGAGATTTTGGAGAGGATAGGCCCAGTTGCATACCATTTAGATTTTCCACCTAGCATGTCATGCATACATGATGTGTTCCATGTTTCTATTTTGAGGAAATATATTTATGATGAGTCTCATATCATTGATTGGGATTCTTTACAGGGCTTTGGATCCCTTTCGTATATTCACACATAGGACCCTGGCCCTTCAAGATCGAGAGCTAGATTAGGTTAGGGTTCAGTGGTATTGCTATGATGAGGTCATGACATCTTGGGAGGACACAACACAGATGAGAGGTCAGTACACCCATTTATTCGATGAACTCCAAGATGAAGTTCATATCTAGGGGGAGGATGTGAGATCCTACTGTGACCCATCTTAGCTCGGTTGACATTTTCACACATGGACTATCTTGTTGATACACTATTTTGAGACATTAGACTTATTTTGATAGTGATTTCATATCATTTGGACATATATGAGGATTTTTACATGATTATGCAGATGATGATGTTAGATGTATCTTATTATGCTTATGTTAGATTCATCCTGATTTTATGATATAGAAGGATAATTGAATTTTGAACTCTACATTTTCATTTACACTATCTTATGAAATAGGAGTTGAGATAGATAAGATATTGATTTCCTAATGAATTGGTTATGTATATGATTTAGGGTTACTTGTGAAAGTTGAAACTGAACTTATATGTGATGCATATGGAAATAGATTACAATATTGTTTATGTATATGATAAAATCATGAAATATAATTTATTAGTGTATACGTGGTTGAATGATAGCATAGATCCTTCTTTTCTTTATATATGATTGTATATGTAGTGATTTCAAGAGATATTGATAATTTGATTGAGTGTGCAGGGTTATGACCATAGTTAGTGGTTAAATTTAGTTATCCCAATGTATGTACTTATGTTTGTGGGTCAACTTTTGCCTATTTCAACACCCAAAGCTTCCAAATGACCTCTTAAAGAGTGCCTTCTTTGGGAGTGACAAAATTGGGTAGAGATTCAAGGCTATTCATTCTCCCCATTTCTTGGTTTTCCTCTCATTCTCTAGTTAGGAAAAAGTGGTAAGGAAACACATTCCAAGGAAATTACTCCTCATTGGGATGGGGGTAGAGTTGGGAAGAATGTTTTCCCTTTTAGAAAAATTGGGGAAAAAGACAGGACACTTTTTGCACTTATTTTGTGGAAAAAAATCATTTTGGTAGAGACTTTTAGCTTAGAGAGTGAATATGAGAGAGGATTGGGAAGTGAAGAGGAAAATATTAGGAAGGATTACAGTTCTTCTACAAAAAAAAACTACATTGCCATTATTTCTTGGAAAGAGGTTGGTGTGTCTATCATGGTTAAGTTACTAATTTCATGTGAATTTTACGGTTATGTGAGTTGATGTTGCTTGTGTGTGGGTATGTATCAAGTTTTGAATCTTTGTTGATGTCTTAATTTTCTTGTTTGATTTCATGTGTTTTTTTTGGGACTGTAAGGCATTTCTCACCCTTGGGAGGGAAGAGAGCCTTGAGGGTGAAGGGGTTAGTTGGGAATGCCCTTTTAGTGATGAGCCCTTCCTCATGGAGGAAGGTGATGTAGTATGGGAGTATGGACTCCATGAAGCCATATGATGTTCTTTTCTTTGGGGGTCATAAGGGAAGATGTTTGTGAAATGTGTAGTGAGAAATATGAAATTTTGAGCCTTGTGAAGGCATTGTTGTGCTATTGAAGAAAGTGAATCTTTTTTTTGGGTGGCTTTCTCCTTTTGGGTACACTTCCCACCTTCACCCATTTTGGATCCAAGGAGATCCTTTGTGCTTGTCTTGGGAATTTTGGGAGTTTAAGTTGTGACTTCATGTTGATTGTTGTTTTTGTGTGAGTTGAATGTTTGTCACCCATCCTTCCTTGTTTCCCCTAGCTTGGGAGTGGCCTTGTAAAGGCCTTGGCTGGGAGGTGAGCCTCCATGGTCATGTTGCATATTGTTTCTCTATTGCAGGTTTGCTTGGATGATGAAAAGAGGAAATCGCAAAGCTTTTAATTAATATTATTCATGGAGGAACTTGTATAGTTTGATCAAAAAAAGATTGTGTGTAATATATTATCATTTGTTAAACTCTTATGTAAAGAGATGAATTATTTGTAATATACTTCTGTCATGTGACTCTAGAAAATTAAAATAGAAAGATGTATTACTTTCAATTTAAATGAATTAGTTTGAAATAAAATTGAATATAAATGCAAAAGAGAGTAGTCTGGTTTAAATATGATGTTGTTGTTTTTATGTTTTATATTATTACTACTTGCAAAAAAAAAGAGAGAAATTTAATTAATATTCTATTTTTTTTCCTATTCAAAAACTAGTATATATATATTACTCTCCATAATTTAAAAATTAAAGAAAAATAATGTGAAATTTGTAATCTGGTTATCTAACTTTATTTTTAGTCAAATGTGTTAATGATGAGATTCAAATTTCCTTTATTACTTTTGTGTGTGATAGAATATTCCACATTATTGTAAACCTTTAGAATTTTTTTGTAAATCAAAGAAAAATAAAATTTTAGTACATTCTATATTTTGTTATTGTTCTAATTCTAAAGTATTATTTCCTTTTTGAATGTTCAATGAAATAATTGGGTATTCATTTATTTATTACTATATATGCATTTAAAAGTGTATATATAAACCTAAATTTAAGATAAATAAGTTTAATTAATTTACAAATAATTACATTGTATATATATATATATATATATATATATATATATTAAAGAATTGCATCCTTAAAAAAAGAATATATAAAACAAATAAACTAACATTTTTTTAAACATTTTATTTTAAAAAAAAATTGGGTTTAATATTTTTTGGGGGGTGTTATTTAGACAACCACCCCTGTGCTGCCTTAGGGTCACGCTCGCATGGAGGGCAGTGGGCAGGGAAGCCCTCTCACGCCACTGGTGATGTGGAGGTTTTAAAGCTCGCGCACCACCAGTGGGTGTGGACGAGCTCTTGACTCTACTACCCCTTTGTTAAGGGCAGACGAACTGTGCGCGTGGGCAGCTGGTAGTCCACCCCTTTTAATTTCAAAACAAAATTTCATTTTATTATATTTCATTTTTAATAAACAAAAATATAAACCCTAAAAAAAATCTACCCAATGGGTATTTGTTAAAATATAAACGAAGGTTATTTTTTGTCAGATACAGTTACGGTATAAAAAGAAGAGTAAATATTTGACAGATTTATTTATCCAATGGATAAACAAAAAAACTTGAAAATAAGAGAAGTTTTATCTGGCTTCATACAGTGGGAAGCCTGCATAAACATAGTGTGAATAAAATAAAATAATAAAATGACGGTAAATCATAAATTCAGTTAACTAGATGCAGTATTCTTAGATCTTAAAATGTTGAAGATATAAAAAAATCTAGCTAATTTCATTACCCTGATGTGATTTTTGGAAGAGGGTTTTTTGTTGAAAACCCCTGATCCATTAGGGTTTGATGCAAACCCCTCTTAGATCTGGTTAGACATATACACACAAGTGTATATGTGTGTATATACATACCCTAGGTATGTATATGCACACATGAAGACGTGTATACAAAAAAACTTGATTTACCATCCCCCATGCCTCTGGCTCAA
The DNA here is from genome assembly GCA_027943335.1 of Chamaecyparis obtusa. Lineage (NCBI taxonomy): Eukaryota > Viridiplantae > Streptophyta > Pinopsida > Cupressales > Cupressaceae > Chamaecyparis > Chamaecyparis obtusa. The sequence goes on from BSBK01003288.1 coordinate 845,659, forward strand.
CGCTGCATCAAACAAATAATGAACTTAGGGTTTTGTTTGACTTTTAAATTTGGGCCTAACCCTAATTTCGAATTAGGATTAGGGTTGCCCTCATTGGGATTTTCTCCTTTTCTATTTTTGTTTAAGTTGCACTTTTATTTATTTTTCTTTTAATCTTTGTTTTAGTATATTAATGATAAGTGACTTTAGAAAGTCATTTTCATCAAAATTGATTTAATAATTGTTTTCTTTTCTTTTCTTTTTGGAAGTGTGTAATGGTGATTTTTTTTTTAATTAATTGATGAGATTTTCTTTCTTGTATTTGTTTTTAGATGCTTTATTAAAAAAAAATTAATGTTGATAATGTTGGAATTTAAATTTAGTGAACTTTTAAATTAATATTTAACATTTAATGTTTGAGATTTGAGATTGAGTTTATGTGTTAATATATTTAAATAATATTTGGAATAACCCAATGTATTAATAAAGTTAGGAAAATTTAATTTATTGTTATTATTTTAAATAACCTTAATATTTTCATTTTAAGACTTGGACTAATAGGGGAATAATTAACTTTATAAACCCTAGGAGGGACCTACGTGAATTAATTATCCCTAATATAAAACAATATTGATATTTTGAATAGCAGTTATAATTTTTTTTAAGCAATTTAAATCCCTTAGTGGAAATATTAATAATGTTTATTTAATCTTATATAAAATTATATTTTAATCAAGGGGTACAATAAATGTATTTTAAATTTATCAATTATTAATTTTTTTCAACTGTTATTAGTTTTATAATCCCTAGTGTTGAGATAGGGTGATTTTCATGTTTACTTAATTTTGGATTTGACCTAAGTTCAATCCATTTAAAATAATTTATGCCAAACCTAGCTAGGAATTTCATCGACTAATGCAGTCTGACGAACAAGGGATGTTGGCACGCCGGTGCATGCCATGATTCCCATTGTGAGTCTATTTATGTTGGTCGTTGTGCCTTATTTTCATGTCAGACATTCTTTGTGTGTAACCTAGGTGATATTATGTGCTTTTAAAAAATAATGGTGTGTTTTGCCTTAGTTTTTGGGCATTACAGGATCAAAAATATTAGGGAAGGCTTAAAGTGAAAAATAGGCAATGGGAGAATAATCATATTTTTGGAATAGTATTAGGTAGGGGATAAATCCATTGTTGGTGATGTAATCACCTAAAAATGGACAAAAATCAAATCAAATCAAATCAAGGACATAATTGAAGTAATTGAATCACAATGCATAATTAGCCAATCAAAATTAAAATCAAGCCTTAATTTGAGATAAATCAAAATTGAGAGCACTTTAATCAAATGCAATCAAATCAAAATACAATTAAATCAAATAATTGTATAGTCTTGGATTAAATTAAATTCAACCCATTCAAGGGGTACATGGCTAAAATAAATCAATTAAATCAATTAATAAATCTCAATTACTCTTAACAACCCAAAAGGAGAGGAAATCCGGGCAACCAATGAGATTTGAGGAAAGGCATTCACATGGATCAAGCCAAATTGAATCTCAATCACTCAAAGTGAAAGAGAATCTTGACCATTGATCTTGTCTACTTGTCCCAAGATTTGAGGACACAAACTTTTCTTTGTCTTCAAAGGGTGGAACCAAGGACTCAACCAAGGTTTAATCATGATCAAACACAACTACACCCCCTACCATTGGAAAATCTATAAAAGGAAGGCTAAATTACTTCATAATTATCAACCACACATCTGAGAATTGCATTGAACCTCTTGCAATTTGAGTTTAGAAAGGCATTTGAGAGCTTAATTAGAATTTACTTTGATATAATTGTTATCTTTAACTTGTTTATTATATCATTCTCATTCTAGGACTATCATTAATGAGAGCTTTCTGAGAGCTTTGCATTAACAATCTTAGTTAGAGAGCCATAGGATGCTCAATTAATCATTAATTTGCTAAATAGTTTTCTCTATTGCTTTGTGGTTTAATTTAGTTACTATTTCATTTATTGATTAACCTTAATTCTATGAAGATACTTTCCTTAGTATGATCTATTGTATCAAACACCTCATATTCCTTCACCTCCTATATCATACCCATCTCCTAAGCAAGATTAAAGTATTCCTTCCATCTCTAATGAACTTATTGAAAATCAAAAGAAAAGTATTCTTCGCAGGCTATCAAAAGATCCTTGTCAAGATCAAAGTACCCCAACATCCACTTTTCATAAGCCTCCATATCTATCTCAAGCTTCAACTTCTCATATCAAATTCACTCCTATCAAATGTACATATAAGCCTATTGGTACAAAGATAAATCTGAAAGACGAAAGCCTTGGCTAAGCAGCTCACAATAAAGATGTTGATATCCTTCCCACATTTCAGTTATCTCCATTTTCATATAAGCATCATCCTTCTACATCTTCCAAATCCATCCTTGGTCCCTATATCCCAAAGTTGAAACCTTCATATCTTCCATCCATATTGGGCCCTTATATTCCTCCATCAACCTTTCCTACCATCCCTATGCCACAATCCACTTACCCTATATCCTATCAAGATCAACAAAGACATACATACTTGAGAAACCAAACACCCATCCCTATGAACCCTCCATATGAACCCACCCATATGAACCATTCATATCAACCTTATTCATCCACCAATCCCAAGTCCTTTGGAAGAAATTTGAATGTGCAACATAAAAATCAGAAATCCAAGAATCCACTTATGGATGAAGAGCACCATATTGTCCAATCTAATCGACATGTGAATGAAAGAAAAAAAGAAATATTCAAGAGACCAAAAAGGTCCATCAAGAAAAAATAAAAATCAAATAAAATGTGGGTTCCTAAATCCCTCATTGAAGAAATGCATTCTAAAGCATCCAAAAGGAAAGAAAAATCAAAGAAAATGTGGATTCCCAAGTCACTTTTGAAGGACTTACACACAAAAGAGAACTCAAAGTTGACATTTAAGCTTCCAAAGGCTTCCACTCCACATTCTCCCAAATGCATTCCATCTCATCCATCCATTTTGAGTCCTTGTGTCCCAAGATCCATATCCTCGTTTACATCAAAGTCTCAAGCTATTTCACCCATTTTTCTCCATTATTCCACTACCCTTCAAGGTGTGTATCAATGTTAATCTTGATAATACTTATTATCCTCCTATTCATTATCTTTTCATTCCCTTTTTCACACCCACATATGGAAATACTTATTATCCTCTCATTCATTATCCTTCCATTTCCATTATCCAATCCATTGCATAAATCTTTAGCCACCCTTTACCTTATCCACCATATCACCTTTCCATCACCATATCAACATCTTTGAGCATACCTTTTGGAAGCCTTGGCTCATCATATCATACCTTTTCAAGGAGTATCCAAAGAGCATGAGGCTTGAGTCCATCCAAAAAGAGATGAAAAAAAAAAATCCATCCTATGGTGAAAACCACTTTTTGTGGCATCTTGGACAAGTGCCATGATGAAAACTTGGAAAACAGGTGTCATGCGTAATTCCTCTCTCTTGCACTCTACACTTGGGGGCAAGTTTCATCCATCATATCCTCCAGCTTTCTACCATTGATCTCACTTACATCCGTACTCCATCTTTCACGTTTGATCTTGACAATATTAAACATATCTATGAGCATTAAGTATCTTGACATGAGTTATCCTATTCATCAACCTATTCACTTATTTCATTCACGCCACCTTATCATGATCTTGCTTATCCTAAAGCCACCTTCATTATTCCTAAGAAGCCTTCCCGTAATCCCAAACCATTCACTCATGGCCTTCTCCACCCCTTTATCATGATTCTTTGATCCTATCCACATTGATCCCTTGATCTTGATCCAAATGAGAAATAAAAAAAATTAAAAAAATGTTAGAGAAATTCTCTTGATATGTTCATTCCTTTGGACCATTTTCATGACACCAGGTCATTATTCCATATGCTATCGAACACCACATCATTGGCCTATATTGAGATATTATTTTTCCTATCTTGGATAATCTTGAGGAGATGGTCCTACGGGTATCATTCACTTGCTTCATCCATCATTTCCTATTCATTGGTGAATCATCAGTTTGTAAATCCTATACCTTGCTAGACATTGGGAGAAATTCAATGTGATCTTGCTTGAGAACTAGTAATCTCTAAAAATCTAAAAAGGTGAAAATGTTCCTTTAAAAATCCAAAAACATCAAAAATCTCTAAAATCCAAAAACATAAAAAATCTTTAAAATCCAAAAACATCAAAAACCTCTAAAATTCAAAAAAATAAAAAACCTTTAAAAAATCCAAAAACATCAAAAATCTCTAAAAATCCAAAAACATCAAAAATCTTTTAAAAAGAAATAAAAAATAAAAAATAAAAAATAAAACAATTGCAAATCTTAAGTAAACACTCAAAAGTTGCATTGCCCAACAAAGCACTATCTTTTTGAAATCAAACTGGGGGCACCAATCCAAATTCAATGAGCTTAGCAAAGCAAACATCAATTGGCTCAAATCATTGAATCAAAATTAAAAAATGACTATACTTGAACTTATTGATTAATATTATATTTCAAACATCCAAATACTTGATTTAAACAACAAAATTTGAAAAATTAGATCAAAATCTAAAAAGCTTAATCAAATCAAATCAAAATTTAAAAGGCTTAAACATAACTGAGGATCAAAGTGGATGAAGTTTTTGAAATATGGATCTACAAACAAAAGCAAAAATGTTCAAATTGTTACTAAATTTTTGGAACCATGTCTTTTTAGCAAATCGATGAAGTCTTGGACTAGATGAGCGATGGTGAAGACATGATATTTTCTTGATTTCTACTTGAGTGCTTGCCATGTTGATTCATAGCAGTATGCGAATCCATGTAATGACATGATCATCAAAGAATCATCGAGGACATTTGTATATGAAAGGGATCAATTCTTTGTTTGTTTATTTAAAATTATTAAAATCCAAGGAAAGAGGTATTCATATCATCATGGTTGAACTAATGAGGGTTGTACCAATTTCAAGTTCCAAAAACTCGATGATGAAAATAAGCTTCCAAATTATGAATAATGAGAGTTACCTGCATACATACTAGATTAAATGCATTTAAAGTAGTTATCATTCTTAGCTTCAAAATTTTACTTTGCAAGAGGACAAATTGAAAAAGGGGGTAGAGTTATCATCATCAAAAGAACAAATCAAGATACATCAAGTGATTAATGATATCATCAATGGTACATCATCAATTTCTATAGCAGAATAAATCAAGGAAATATACATCATCAAAGGTCCATCAATATAATCAAAGTCTTGACCAACATCATCAATGTTTGAAGTATCCATCATCAAAAATCATGCTCAATCTGATCATCAAAGGTACATCAACATAATCAAGATACATTATCAAATGTTTGATCCATCAAATGATTCATGCTACATCAAGGATATCATCAACAATCAATCATTCTGATTAAATAGGGGCAACCTAATTCTATTCATTATCTTCTCTTCTATCAATCCCTATTTTTCATCATGAGAACATCCAATCAACCCCGTATCATCAAAACATCTAATAATATCATGTATCAAATATCAATCAATCAAATCATCCAATTGATCATCTAACATCAATCAAGTTATCCTATCATCCATTTTCCCATCATGAGCACATCAAATATCCTAACTCTATATCTTGAGGAAGGAAAATCATTGTTTTGTCTCTCTAGATCTTGAGAGCAAAATATCAACCCATCAACTTATCTTATCAGATCAACATCAACATCAACCAAGTGATTTTGACTGACATCAAATGATACCAAACCATCATCAAACTTATTTAGAGCATCAACATCTTATCAATCAAATCTTTTCTCATCAAATTCTCTCATGATCGAGGCATATCCAAATTTCTATATTAGGAAACAAATCAAAATTTTCCAATCTCAACCAAATCATCCAAAATCATTTTGATTCATTTCCTAAGGGGGCATGCAATCATATCATCATCAAATCATAAAATCAAGAGACCAACCATCAAATCAAAGCAAAAGCTTTTATTAGGAAATTTTTTGTAATCAAACAAATGGGGCATCACATCGAAATCAATCATCAAAATAGGTATCATATCAGGATCAATCATTGAATCAAACATCATATCGAGAACCATCATCAAAATGACCATAATATTAGAGTGATCATTAGAACCACATCAATTGAGATTTTCATATCGATCATATTTACATCAATCTCATATCAGAAATCAAGGATCAACCATCGAAAAATAGCAAATGGACATCAAGATCAACCATCAATGAATCAGGACCTATCATCAAGCAAGATCAGAGTATTCTTTGAATTGACATGCTTTGCACATTAACTCAAAGAGGGGCATTTGTAATCACCTAAAAATGGACAAAAATCAAATCAAAGAAAATCAAGTCAAATCAAGGACATAATTGAAGTAATTGAATCACAATGCATAATTAGCCAATCAAAATTAAAATCAATCCTTAATTCGAGATAAATTAAAATTTAGAGCACTTTAATCAAGTGCAATCAAATTAAAATACAATTAAATTAAATAATTGTATAGTCTTGCATTAAATTAAATTCAACCCTTTTAAGGGGTACATGGCTAAAATAAATCAATTAATAAATCTCAATTACTCTTAACAACCCAAAAGGAGAGGAAATCTGGGCAACCAATGAGATTTGAGGAAAGGCATTCACATGGATCAAGCCAAATTGAATCTCAATCACTCAAAGTGAAAGAGAATCTTGACCATTGATCTTGTCTACTTGTCCCAAGCTTTGAGGACACAAACTTTGCTTTGTCTTCAAAGGGTGGAACCAAGGACTCAACCAAGGTTTAATCATGATCAAACACAACTACACCCCCTACCATTGGAAAATCTATAAAAGGAAGGCTAAATTCCTTCATAATTATCAACCACACATCTGAGAATTGCATTGAACCTCTTGCAATTTGAGTTTAGAAAGGCATTTGAGAGCTTAATTAGAATTTACGTTGATATAATTGTTAGCTTTAACTTGTTTATCATATCATTCTCATTCTAGGACTATCATCATTGAGAGCTTGCTGAGAGCTTTGCATTAAAAATCTTAGTTAGAGAGCCATAGGATGCTCAATTAATCATTAATTTGCTAAATAGTTTTCTCTATTGCTTTGTGGTTTAATTTAGTTACTATTTCATTTATTGATTAACCTTAATTCTATGAAGATACTTTGACAGTGCAACCAAATTGGGTCTGGTTGTTAGAGGTGTGATTAGGGATCACAAGGGATATCTTTTTGTTTCTTATACTATAAGGTTGGGGAGTTATAACAAGAATTAGGTGGAAGGGATGGCTCTAGTTTTGGGATTAAAGATAGCTCTATCGATTAGCATTAAAACCTTGTAAATTAAAGGGGATTCTAAGTTAATCATAGAAGAAACCAAAGGTGCAATAATGACAAGATGAAAGGTAGAGAAAATCCTAAAGGATATAAGATCTCTCTTAATAGGGTTTGATGAATTTTCCATATAGCATACTTTTAGGAAGGGAAATGTCATGGCTAAATCATATTTTTGCTATTGGATTAGAGCAGGTCATTCTATGTTGCAAGAGAATAGTTCATTATCTACCTGACACCATGAAGTTCTTTTTAGGGAATGAAAAAGCCTCTTTATTTCCTAATGGAGATTGTTAACCTTGTTTTTTGGACCCTTTTTTGGCATCTTTAGACTTCACCTTGTCGAGATGGTGAGTGATTAAATTTTAATTACTATATGTTTCCTACCTATTTTCAATCACCTATAAGGTTGCCATGTGATATGTACTTAGATAGTGCATATCATCCCATGCCTATTTATTATGGTTTCAAGTGAAATTTTTTTTATTTGAGTATATGGAAAGGACAATTCCTTGGGGGTTGCATTAATGATTTCAAGGATGGCTCGACATATTTTTTAGATTATGTCCCTGGTTTGATCTTAATATCAACCATATTTCCTTTTGGATGAAGGACTAATCACATGGGGGAACTGAATTCTTAGAGTTGGATATGGATGGAGGCACTAAATGAAATAAAAGAACTCATTACCATCATTTAATCAGGTTTATTGTGTCATTTTTCTCTACCAAGTTTAATTTGGGTTTTTTGTAGCTCTGTAACATTTCTCCTCAAGCTCATATTTTTGTTTTTGTTGCTCCTCTCTTGTTTTTCCATGATGTCAAAATAAATAATAGGATGTCAAGGATTATATTATCATTCATGAATTACATGTGGTCATCATAGTGAATTACATGTGGACCTTTACAAAAGGTCCTTCATGATTATAGTGTTGAATTCAGATTTAGATTCAATGTGCATCATCATCTTTATATAAGTTTAGCATTTAGTTTATTTGTATGGTTATGGATCAATTTCTTATATCATCATGTTCAATGAATTCCATTTCATCATTCATCATTCAGTGAATCATATTGCATTAAGGTTGTTTTGGACACATCAACTAGTTTGATCAGTTTGAATAATCAATGTTCATCTTGAGTATCAATGATCAATTTGAATATGAGTGATTACAATTTGATAGAGTTTTTTATCATATTCATTGCATTCGATTGATAGAGTTTATTATCATTGTGCTTGCATACACATAACTTTGGTACTATGAGAACATTACTACACTCAATTGTCCATCACGATCAATTTTTATATGAACATACTCACAGGGATATAATTTAATTTTCATAGAGAAACATCATTCAAAAGTTCAATATCTTTTGTAAAGTCTTAATATCAATTCTTCAATGCATATATTATGTATAATGCATCATGGTTTAATGACCATGGTCTAAGTGATATTAAGTTTGTATCAATGGTGCATTCAAAGAGTCACTAAAGTGACTAGGGCATTGAAAGTATTTAATTTGTTTTAAAAGAGGAACATGCTTTTAAGTCATCTATGCTCAAATTGTTGTTTAGCACTTTTTGCTAAGGTTGTGTTATTGATATGTATTGAAAGTGGAGCATTAAATGAGAATTAAAGGTGACGTGACATGTCTCATCTCACGGAATGTAAAAGAAGTGAAAGCTTCATTTGCACATTTTTTTATAACATTCATTATTTGAAGTATTTTTAGGTTTCCTTTGGAACCCTTGCTTGAAAGAGATAGGTCATGACACTTTGAGACAGTTTGGAGTTGTAATAGTTATAGATGTTTTGAGGAAGTTAAGGGTAGTTTTGAAATATCATTTTTGAAAGATCTTTGGTAGAGAATCGTGATTCTTTTTCACAGGTGTTACCTTTTTCATCTCTTCTTATCTTTTGTGTACTTTTTTTAGTTTGTCTCTATGTTGAAGCAAGTCAGCTTTAAGTTTTTTAAAGAAGTTAATTATATCACCATGTATGAGAAAATATTATGAGTTTTTTATGCATTCATGTTCAGGTTATGTTCTTAGTTAGTTCTTAAAAAATCTTTGTCACAGTTGGGGTTTATGATTAAATTAAATTTAGAGTTTATTTTCTTATTCTGCGATTGTTATCCTAGTTGAATATCTTGTTCTTCCTCAAACTAGACATACATATTGTTCATTTTTTGTTTTTGGTTACAAACCTAGTCAAGGTTTTGTGAGTTTCTAAGGATGTAATATGGTCTTCTTTTTACCCAAAGTAATTCTTAAATTCATGCATGTCTAGGACCATAATTTTTTTCATTTAGAATCTTTGATCTTGGTATACATGTATTATAAAATTAAGGCCTTTGTTGTTGTTGAACTTGTTAGGAATGAATGTTGAATATGTCCTATGGGGGAATATTCAAGTAGTCATGTAGCAATTTTATGTTGCATTCATGACTGTGTTTGTCATTGATGTCAACACATTGATCTACTAGAGATTAGTAGAGAAGCAGACATTGTTTGTATTAGCATAGGTGGAGAATTGCTATCAAGATATGTGGAGTTGATGAATTTTCATATATTGTGTCTTGAGATTATGGTTAAGAACGTATACAAAAATTCAATTTTACATGATAGCTATGTGTAATCTAATGGAAACTATATTCTGACAGTGTTCCAGAGAAGTGGCTTGTGATAACTTGATTATATCTCCTAATCGGGATAGAATCTGGACATGTGAAGTTGTACAGAGGTTGATGGTATTTAGAAGGTGACCTAGATGAGATAGCATAGTTAGAGGTCACACATGTGAAGAATTATTTAGTTTGGAAGCTGACAGTTTTATCTGGCTATGAAATATTATGTAATGTGTAATAATTTATATTTTGTATTTGGTTAAGCCTAGTTGGCAGACTCTATTTTTAATTATTTGAGTGAGGTATAAAGGAAGGATTGTTTTCCTTGATTTTAATATGGATGAAGTATAGTAGAGAGATATATGATGATATTGTAAGAGGATATGTTAATTGAGAAGATCTGATACTAAGATCTGGTGAAGCATTTAGTGTGGTTTTGGCATGGACATAGGAGTGAAGATAAGTTGTTGAAATTAGAAATTTTTGGTATTATTATGTTTGAATAATACATAGATCAGTTGGAAAATGAGTTCAGTGATCTTTCCCTTGAAGTTGTTTGGATAGTGGGCCTTCTACCTTCTATAACTCTTAACCAAGTTAGAATCTTTTAACAGGGATTCAAAGTCTCCCAAAAGGGACTAATATGTACTGAATGTATTTCATAGACTCTTACCAGGGTCCATCCTCTCACAAGGAATTTTCATATTAGTACATCTTTTGTGGGCACCATCCCCACTAGTGTTTACTCTCTAATCAAGAGGTTCCCTATTCAACATACCTTGAGTCACTTTGTATGTTTATCTTTCTATGGTTATTGTTTATATTGGTTACATGGTTAGAATTTGATAATGGTATTATAAGTTGTTTTTATTTGATAACTGATGCACCCCCCCTCTTAGTTATCTTGGTGGATTTTACTTTCTAACAATTGGTATCATAGTAACAGGTCCTTGAAAGAAAAGTTTAACAACTTAAGGAGATTTATGATGAGTCATTTCAGGAAAGAAAGTCCTAAGTTTGATGGAGTTAACTATGAAAGCTAGAAAGAAAAGATGAAGACACATCTTCTATGTTTAGGACTAGGATATTGATGGATTACAAAGAATGACAAGACTATCATCGAAGAAGACAAACTTGAAGATTGCACTGATAAGGAAAGAGATCTATTTATGTGTAACATACTTGCCAGAGAAGCACTTTTATCAGCTCTTCCAAAGAATGAATATAGTCAGGTAAAAATTCTAAGGACATCTCATGAAATTTGGTTAGCTTTACAATCTACTTTTGAAGGTGATGTGCATGCTAAGAGAATCAGATTAAAGAATTGGATATGTTTATCTTAAAATGTAAAAATGATGGAAGATGAATCTGTTAGAAGTTATATTGGTAGGATATCAGAGATTGTTGCAGGTATCAAAGCTTGTGAAGGAAACAAAACTAAAGATGAAATTAAATGGAGGATCTTAAAGACATTGACCCCTATGTTTAAGAAGACAGTGTAAATGATTGAACAAGTTATACCTTCTACTGAAAATTTTACCAGAGAAACTCTTCTTGGAAGATTAGAAGCAGTAGAGATAGGCTTGAGACAGTCTGGAGATTTACCTAGAATTGAAACAACATTTAGCACACTTAGTGTTTGCCCTACTTTGTCAAGAACTACAAGTGTTAATGGAGATTATGCTAGTTGTAGTAGATCTAAGACTGAAGAAGACAAAAATATTGAGTAAGGAATTTCCTTGCTTGTGAAAAGAGAACTTGAAGGTAAGAAAATCTTTAAACGTTGGACATGTCAAGAATATGGTCATTTCACATCTAAATGCCCTAAGAGAGTGAAGAAATATAAGAAGAACTTTAAACCTAGAATATCTAAAGAATGTTATTATGCCAATGATGAAGAATTTGGGGCTAGTATTGAGAAAATATTAAGTGAAAGTGATAATGAAAGTAATGACATAGGATTTGTAGCAATAAAAGAAGAAAAATCTGAAACTGAAGTTAGAGAATAAAAAGCTTTACTTTCTCAAGTAGAAAAGAAAACTAATTGGATTATAGATAGTGGTTGTTCACATCATATGACTGGAGATATGAATAAATTTATAAAGTTTAATAATTATGATGGGGAAATTGTTAGATTTGGAAACAATGCACCTTGCTTGATAAAGGGAATAGGATCTAATACTCTTGATGGAAAGACTAACACTGATGATGTTTATTTTGTGGATGCATTGAAATATAATATTTTAAGTATTGGACAGTTGGTTGACAAGGGATATCAAATTTGGTTTACTAAGAAGACGTGTGTGATCAAAGATAATAATGGTAATATGATTGGAACTGGATCAAGAACTAGAGGTAATGAATTTTAGCTTAATCCTATTTAGAAGACATGTTTGATTACTAAAATTGATGCAAGTTGGTTATGGCACAAAACATTTTGTCACATAAATTTTGATAACATTGTGAAAGTAAGCACTACACTTGTAGTAATACATTAGCCTAACATTATGAAACCTACTAACATGATATGCAAAGAATATGTTATGGCTAAGTAGAAAATAAGTTCTTTTCCCAGTAAGAAGTTCACCACAGCAGCAAAATTGGAAATTGTTCATACAAATTAGAGTGGTCCCACAAGGACTAGAGGGTTCTATGGTGAAAGGTATTTTATGATTTTTGTTGATGACTTTACTATAATGATGTGGATAGCATTTCTTAAAGAAAAATATGAAACATTTGACAAGTTTATATTGATTAAGAACAAAATTGAAAATGAATCTGGAATGAAGATTAAATGTATAAGGTCTAATAGAGGTGGAGAATTTATTTCAAAGGAATTTAATATTTTTTGTCAAGTGAATGGCATTAAGAGATAGTTTTCAGCCCCTAGAACAGCTAAACAAAATGGTATTACACAAAGAAAGAATAGATCAGTAGCTATGTTATTTGAGATTAATTTGGCAAAGACATTCTAGAGAGAGGAAGTGAATACAACAGTATATACAATGAATAGATTACAAATCAGAGTAGACACAAACAAGAAACCTTATGAATTATGGTTTGGACATGCACCATCAATTAAGTATTTTAGAATTTTGGAAGTAAATGCTACACCAAGAGAGATGATGACATTGGTAAGCGTAAGATAAAATAAAGTGTTCACCAAAATGTAATGTATTGAATGTGTGGGGGAATATAGGATATATCCTTAATCCCAAATTCTCAAAGGAAAGATCCAAATTGATTAATCACAAGGGAGTGACCAATACACAAATGAATCAATCTATAGAGAATATGAAAAAAAAGAGAGAAACCCTATAATCTGTTATAGAAAATATGTACTTAAATGTTGAAATGGATTGAAGATGAATACTAACCTTAAAATAGAATGAATCTGGAAAAGATTGTTTTCTAATGTCTATGTACAGTTTCAAGAGATTCTGCAACCTGATCCAGCCTGGATATGCAGAGATAGAGAAAACCTAGAAAACTTCTATCTTTCTGAGCAAGGTTGACTTTGACCTCTTTATCAGGGTAAGATCTTACCCTAGGGTACAATCTTGACCCCCACTAAAGGTTGACCCTGATCTAAAATAGCTCTGATGGAAATACTATTCACAGATCCTGAAAGTTCACCTAAAAGGGTATCCAGCTCTGTACTAATATTCATCGTCCTGCACCTGCACCTACAAGAAAAATGGTTTTTTTGTTTGGATGAGGGGTTTTCCTTGTTCAAACCCCAGTTTAGAATCAACCTTGAAATGTAATTGAAATGGCAATGTATATAAACAAAGTAAATGAAACTATTCAACTTTCTTATGTTGAAAACCCTTGTGAAGAATTTGAATCCTTGAATCCACAAGTATGGATGCTCCAAATGAATGTAGAATTGGATGTAGGATGTCTCAAATCAATTGCATTAGATCTTCAACACCAATCTTGAATGGATCTTTGAATAGGAAGAGGCTTGGATGAATGTGGATGGAGAAAGCTTCAACAAGAGAGCTCCAAAGAGATTGAATCCTTCAATGGCTAACAATGGATCTCCTTGATGAATTCTTGAATGCTTGAAGACTTGATTGCTTGAATTCTTGAATGCTTGAATGCTTGATTTCACATGAGAGCTAGATGTCTTAATCATGAAATTTCTTGGAATGAGATGGATCAAATGAGACAGGAAGGCTTCCTTTTATAGTGATCTAGGGCACAAACTTCTAGAGGGGCCAACATTGGGGAATTAAATTCATTTTAGGCCTTAACCCTTTATAAATGGACCTTTATTAAATATCATTTGAGAGTTTACCATTCTAAAATCTGAAACAATCGACCCGGAAGTAGGAAATAAACTTTTTGCAAAGCTCGACACCCTGAAACCTCCGGAACTGGAAATTTGGACCTAGGGTCAGGGTCAAGGTTGACTCTACCCTAGGATAGAGTTGAGGTCAACTTTGACCTAGGTCAGAGTCAAGGTTGACCTTGACCCAAAATTTTGATCTTGACCCTGAGATCACAGGTCTTAGGTTCACAAGACCAGGTGCCAAAAATAGGCTAGAAAAAGGTGGAGAGAGAAGCAAAACAGGGGGAAAAAGCTAGATCCATACAAATACCTATCCTAAATGGAAGTGCTTCCATTTTTTGATGATACATTTAACCCCCACTTTAGCAAGAGTATGGACTTGATGCAAACTCTTGGTAAAGGAGATCATTATGAAAAGATAATCTTATTAAAATCAAAGGGACAAAAAAAAACCTCAAGCCCCCAAGGATGCAAGTCTTCATCAACTCCAAGATTACAATAAGAGAGACAACTCTAGAAAAGAGAAAAAGAGAGAAAGTGTGATTACCTTGCCCAATGAGAACTTATGTCCCATTGTGAACCACACAAGGAAATGGTGCAACTAGAAAGATGGAATTGAACCACCTAGTGAATGTAGCTACTCACTAGTCAACCCATCAAGGATTCATCCTCAGGAATATTCTATTCCATAAGAGAAAAACCAAAAGCAAAAGAGATCTAGTCTTAAGGACATCTTCGACCTTAAGGGGTCAAAAATTTAAAACTAGAGGGATCAAGAGATCCTAAATAAAAATCCATGCTTTAAGGATTAGTCACTAATTCATAAAGGGAGAGAAGTACCTTGAAAAATATGTGTATATTGAAAGTGCATGTGTGCAATAGGTGAGAAGAGCGTATGCCCCCATGTTAAATTCATTGCTAACACTTTAATAGGAGCAATGGCTTTAACATAAATATAAACAACTCCACTGATTACGTTTCCACTACAAGATGCCCCCAAACAAAGACAAATCAAGGGAAATACCACATAAACATACAGATAACACAGAAGGGATCTACCTACCATGGGGTCAGAATGATCATAAGATAATATATATATGATATTATTGCAAATGAATTGACATCATTCCCCAAAGAAAGTAGAACTACAATCACAATGGAGGAAATAACACATAAGAGTTACAAAGAAGAGTCTTTTCAGACCACAACATGGAGACCAAAAAGAATCAGTGCTACCAAGTCATGAAACCAAGTGGACTACACAAGGAAATATTTATGAACAATAGCATAGGCACAACATAACATGAAACAACATATAGAAGAAAAGAGATACATATAGAGGAATTGTACAATAGGTTTGATTCCTTTATCACCTTGCACCAACAAAGAAACAAGCATCATATAAAAGAATCTAACAATATTTAGAAAACACATCATGGGAGAAGCATAGTATGACAAGAAAACACAAAAAGCTACCATAAAGGACAAGCCAGTCAAGCATACCACCTACTCTCCTCATCTCATTCTATATCATTTAGGGAAGGTGGGTAACTCCCAAGAGGTACTATATCCAATATAGTAGGAATGATAGCCAGTTCCAAATAAGGATCTTCTTGAGAATCACAATGTTTGATACTAGGTGTAAGTGTCAATTGTGATGAAACCATATTAGGTGAATTAATGTCAATGTCAATAGTCTCATATTCATCATTAACATCATTAGTATCATCAAGAGTATCTTCTTCATCTAGATTAATTGAAATAGGATCTAAGATATGAATAGAATCATCATACTCTTGCATTTTAACATCATTATTAATAGTAACTTCTTCTAACACATCATGCATAGGTTTTTCAAAAGAAGGTAAAGAACTTTGAATAATAGAAACATGAGCCTTTTCTTGAGCACGATGCTTCTTATGACATTCATTAGCAGATCAATTACATTTTGTCTTGTTTGAAATAGGTTGATAACTAGGAGGAACAACTATTGGATCCTTCACAAGCTCTATAGGAGGATTAGTAGGATTCTTAGCGAATTGACAAGCAACACTAGGAGCTTGATTAACAGAACTAGAAGCCATGGATAAAAGAGGTATGGAAGGTGTAGGCAAAATGCCACAATTAAGATCTAGTGGAGGCATGCTTAACTTGAGAATCTTACGATGCTTATAGGCTTGATATGAATGGAAAATATTATCAGGTCGAGAAGGACATGAATTAGGTAATGAAGGCCAAAAGAAATCAATGGTAGCACAATCCCTAGGCCTAGAAGTTTGATATAAACTATGATTAATTGTCTTCACTTCTTTATCATGAATGAATTTAAGACACTTATGGATAGGAGAGGAAACAACATGCATGGAATTTAACCGTGATAAACCAAGCTTAACTTGAAATTGATCAGAAGTAGGAACAACAATAAAGGTAGTGTTCACAATTTTTCCATAAAGTTCAACCGGCAAGTTAATAGAGCCAAATGATGGATAAAGAAAACCATTACATGTTTGAATCTACACATCAGATGTATCATAAGAATCACGTTGTACATTTTTCATAAAAAGATTTTCTTTAGTAATAACATTGACTAGAGATGTAGGATCAACAAGACAACTGCATGTAGGAATCTAAGAAATCCTAGCATAAATGTAAAGGGGACCATCAGGAGCTTTAATAGTCTCAGTATCATTAAAGGTAATCAAAAGTTCCTGAGGTCTTTTATTCTTGGGTTGTTTTTGAGGTTTAGGTTGAGATTTTAGTCTAGGCTATGGTTTTGATATAGGTTGAGGTGGAACTTGAGGTTGAATTTGAAGTGGAGGGGAAGATACAGATTGAACAATATGCTCCACTTGATTAACAATGTTATTAAGATCATCCATATTTGAATCATAAACAATATCCATAGAAGATGGTTGAACAATGGTATTGGTATCATGTGTAGGTAAAGGATTCATATAAATTTGAAGATTTTGATTAGGAGGAGAGATAGATTTGTTCCCAGTACCATCAAGATTATCAACAGATAAGGCATTAGAATCAATTAAGTCTTGAACCTTATATTTTAAAGAATAACACTTCTCAGTATCATGACCATTCTGATGATGATATTGACAAAAAGCTTTAGGATCAAAAGATTTGGATGCTACCATAGTAGGTAAAAGAGGTTGAATAGGAGGTAAAGTAATCATATTAGCAATTAACAACATATTCAAAATGGAATATAAAGATTTAGAGAGAGGAGAAAATGTATGATTTAATCAAAAAGTAGTGGATGTAGAAGTGGCATTGTGGGATGTAAGAGCAACTTGATCAGCAACTGGATTCACTCTTTTATTTATCTTGACATAGTTGTTGAATTTTTTAAATTTGTTGGGATTAGGAGCAGCATCACTTTTATCAACTGGAATAGGAGCCATTGGAGTGTTTCTCTCAAATTGACTCACTTGTAATTGATAATGATGAAGCACTGCACAAAGTTTTTGAAAAGAGGTAAATTTAGTAAGCAGGATCTTATCTCTAATATCCTTTTGTAAATTTGAAATACACATACGTTGAATATTCATATCAAGAACATGATAAGAAATTTGAGCATGCAAATGCTTAAATCTACCAATGAATTCAATCAATTTTTCCTTAGCATTTTGTTTATAATGCATCAAATCAGTCAAGGACACTTGCGGGCCAATGTTATTTTGAAATTGTTGAATAAAAGCATTAGAAAGTTTTGGAAAAGAGTCAATAGAATAAGGAGGCAAGGAACGATACCATTGTAAGGCCTTGTGACAAAAAGTTCTAGCAAATAACTTAGCTAAAATCCTATGGTCATGAGCATAATTAGTACAAAGGATTTGAAATGTTTTAACATGAGTAACAAGGTCTCCATTACCATTGTAATTCTCAAGATGAGGCATATTGGCTTGCTAAGGAACGGGATTATGAATGATGTCTAGGGACAAAGGACTTCCTATGTCACATGTAGTAATGCTAAAATTGTTTTGAGTCAAGGATGCAAGTTGTTGTTGTAAAGATGACATAGTTTGAGCCAAACTGATGATTTTTGAATCATTAGAGGAAATAGGAGGCATCGCAGCATTAGAAACACTAGGTAAAGTTTATGAAGCAGTAGGAATGGAAGACACAATTGGAGCAGCACTTGGAACCATAGTTGAAAGAGGATTGGAATAAGTAAAAGGAACATTATGATAGGAAGGTTGTGATGTAGTAAGGGATACAAGAGGAACACTCATAGGAAGAGATGGAACTTTCGTAGTCACCAAAGGAGGAGTATAGGTAGGAATACTAGGTAAAGGAATAGAAGAAGGTTCCACACTAGTGATAGGAGGAGTGAATCCTAAATCTTGAGCTTCTTGAGCTAAAGGTTTAACATTTGAATTCACAAGATGAGTAATATCATGCAAGATATTAACACCTTGATCACTATCATGAAGAACTTTCTTAAGAGCCTCTATAGCTTGAATAGAATCTTGATTGTGGTTTCCTTGAATAAGCCAATTACCCATTTTATCAAGTTTGGTTGAAAGTTTTTGGACTTGTTCAGGAGGAACTCTTAAAGCATCATCCTCATCATGAGATGAGTGAGAAGATTTTTTCTCCATAGTAGGATTGGAATCATGAATAATCAAATTATCATTCAAGATCCTAAGGAAAGGAGAAGAAGACTCAGGATCAAAGACACCCATGATTCTATGACTTCGTCTAACTGAAATGTTATAAGTAGGACTAAAGGTAGTAAAGCTCATATACCAATACAATGTAAATGAACTAAACTAACACAAAATATTTTGATTTTATATGAGATGCAAACATATAAAATAAATCTAATACATGCAAGATCTAACACCATAAAACACAATAGGGCATCTAATTCCACAAAAGAAAAGGGGTAAGTATGTCAGGTTCACCAAAATATAATGTATTGAATGTGTGGGGGCATATAGGATCTATCCTTAATCCCAAATTCTCAGAGGAAAGATCCAAATTGATTAATCACAAGGGAGTGACCAATGCACAAATGAATCAATCTATAGAGAATATGAAAAAGAGAGAGAAACCCTATAATCTATTATAGAAAATATGTACTTAAATATTGAAATTGATTGAAGATGAATACTAACCTCAAAATAGAATGAATCTGGAAAAGACTATTTTCTAATGTCTGTGTACAGTTTCGGGAGATTTTGCAACCTGATCCAGCCTAGATATGCAAAGACAGAGAAAACCCAAAAAACTTCTATCTTTCTGAGCAAGGTCAACTTTGACCTCTTTATCAAGGTAAGAGCTTACCCCAGGGTACAATCTTGACCCCCACTGAAGGTTGACCCTGACCTGAAATAGCTCCAATGGAAATTTTGTTCGTGGATCCCAGATTCATGGATCCCAGAAGTTCATGAAAAAGGGTATCCAGATCTGTACTAATATCCATCATCCCATACTTTCACCTGCAAGAAAAGTGGTTTTATTGTTTGGATGAGGGGTTTTCCTTGGTCAAACCCTAATTTGGAATCAACCTTGAAATGTAATTGAAATATAAATGTATATAAACAAAGTAAATGGAACTATTCACCTTGCTTATGTTGAAAACCCTTGTGGAGGATTTGAATCCTTGAATCCACAAGTATGGATTCTCCAAATGAATGTAGAATTGGATGTAGGATGTCTCAAATCAATTGCATTAGATCTTCAACACCAATCTTGACTGGATCTTTGAATAGGAAGAGGCTTGGATGAATGTGGATGGAGAAATCTTCAACAAGAGGGCTCCAAAGAGATTGAATCCTTTAATGGCTAACAATGGATCTCCTTGATGAATGCTTGAATGCTTGAAGACTTGATTGCTTGAATGCTTTCTTGCATGTGAGAGCTAGATGTCTTGATCATGAAATTTCTTGGAATGAGATGGATCAAATGAGAGAGGAAGGATTCCTTTTATAGTGATCTTGGGCACAAACTTCTAGAGGGGCCAACATTGGAGAATTAAATTCTAGTTAGGCCTTAACCCTTTAGAAATGGACCTATATTAAATATAATTTGAGATTTTACCATTCCAAAATTTGAAACAGCTGACCTGGAAGCAAGAAATAAACTTTTTCCAAAGCTCGACACCCTGAAACCTCTAGAACTTGAAATTTGGACCCAAGGTTAGGGTCGAGGTTGACTCTTCCCTAGGTCAAAGTCAAGGTAAACTTTGACCTAGGTCATATTCAAGGTCAAACTTGACCCAGAAGGTCAACCTTGACCCTGAGGTCACAAGTCTCAGGTTTATAGGACCAAGTGCCAAAAATAGGTTGGAAAAAGGTGGAGAGAGAAGCAGAACAGGGGGAAAAATCTAGATCCATACAAAGACCTAATCAAGGTGCTTGACATGACCCCAAACCACTTACTCAAGGGGCTAAACCTATCCTAAATGGAAGTGCTTCCATTTTTTGATGATATAGTAAGTTTGATCATAGAAGTGATGAAGGTGAAATGAGCATGATTGGTGAAATGAAATATTTTCTAGGATTACAAATAGCACAAAACAATTATGGTATTTTCTTATCTCAAACAAAATATCTAAAAGACTTGTTGTAGAGATTTGGAATGAAAAATTGTAAACTTGTTGGTAGACCTATGGTAACTGGCCATAAGTTATCTAGCATAGATGAAACTCCTACAGTTGAACAAAAGAAATACATATCTATGTTTGGAGGTTTTTATTATTCAACTCATACAAGACCAAATATATTACATGTTGTTAGAATTGTTGCAATATTTTAGGCTGATCCTAAAGAGTCACATTATGCAACAGTAATAAGGATATTTAGGTATTTGAAAGGCACAATTAACTGTGGGTTATGGTATGATAAATCAGATGACTTTACCCTATGTGTATATACAAATGCAAATTGGGGAGCTAGTTTTGATGACAAAAAGAGTACAAGTGGCAGAGCATTTTTTCTTGGATGAAGATTGGCTTCTTGGCTAAGAAAGAAACAAAATTGTATCTCATAGAGCATAGCAGAAGAAAAATATGTAGCAGCAACAAATAATTATATTCAAATAATATGGATAAAACAAATGTTGAAGGATATTGGAATCAAGCTCAATGAGCTTTTTATCATACACTGTGATAACACCAGTATAGTATGTCTAAAAACCCTATGTTGCATTCTAAAACAAAACATATAGAAATCAAATATCATGTTGCAAGAGAAAAAGTTGCAGAAAAAGAAGTTAGACTTGAGTATATCAGTACAAAAGAGAAGATTGTAGATATATTTACAAAGCCCTTACCTAAACATACATTTGAGTATTTGAGAGGTATAATTGGGGTTATGCCCCATCCTACTCTTGATTAGTGATGCAAAGAGTTGTATCAGTCCACTGGTGTAATAGATCTATCCATTCTAGATTGTATGTTGGTACTTCCTCTATGGGGGAGTATGTGTGTTTCTAAGCTAATTCATCAGGACTCTTATGAAATTATTTTCTGAATAGTGTCTTTTGACACTCGAGCTTGTATTGGATTGACATATTGATGTTTACTTTGTCATTGATGTCAATGGGGGAGAAGGATACATGAAAAACACTTGGTGATTGATTTGATTGATGAAGAGGACTTGAAAAAGTAAAGTACTGAGGAGAAGGATACATTTGATGATTGATTGATTTGATTGATGAAGAGGATTTCAAAATATTATGCAGAATAGAAGTATTGCAGTTTGGTATTCATGGAACTTGGATGTTTTTTCATCTATGTTGTCATCAATTCCAATAAGGGAGATTGTTAGGAATTAATGTTGAATTTTTCCTATGGGGGAGTATTTGAGTATTCCTGTAGCAATTGTATGTTGCATTCATGATTGTGTTTTTGATTGATGTCAACACATTTATCTATTGGATATAAGAAAAGAAGAAGACAGTGTTTGTATTAGCGCACGTGGAGAATTGCATATCAAGCTATGCAGAGTTGAGGACTTGTTCTATATTGTGTCCTACGTCATGGTTAAGAGCGTGTATGGAAATTCAATTTTACATGACAGCTATGTGTAATCTAATGGAAATTGTATTCTGGTAGTGTTCCTGAGAAGCGGCTTGTGATAACTTGATTATATCTCCTAACTGGGATATAATTTGGACATGTGAAGTTGTATAGAGGTTGATGATATTTCAGAGGTGACTTGGATGAGACACCAT
Organism: Chamaecyparis obtusa; assembly: GCA_027943335.1. Lineage (NCBI taxonomy): Eukaryota > Viridiplantae > Streptophyta > Pinopsida > Cupressales > Cupressaceae > Chamaecyparis > Chamaecyparis obtusa. The sequence goes on from BSBK01003288.1 coordinate 868,202, forward strand.
AGTCAGAGGTTGTGCATGTGAAGAATTATTTATTTTGGAAGCTAATAGTTTTATGTGGTTATAAAATATTATGTAATGTGTAATAATTTATATTTTGTATTTGGTTAAGCCTAGTTGGCTGACTCTATTGTTAATTATTTGAGTGATGTATAAAGGAATTATTTTTTTCCTTGATTGTAATATGGATGAAGTATAGTAGAGAGATATATGATGATATTGTAAGAGGATATAAGAATTGAGCAAATCTGATACTGAGATCTGGTGAAGTAGTTGATGTAGTTTTGGCATGGACTAAGGAGTGAAGATAAGTTGTTGAAATCAGCAATTTTTGGTATTATTTTGTTCAGATAATATAGAGATCAATTGGACAGTGAGTTCAGTGATCTTTCCCTTGAAGTTGTTTGGACAATGGGTCCTTCTGTCTTCTATAACTATTAACCAGGTTAGAATCTTTTAACTGGGATTCAAAGTCTCCTAACATGGACTAATATGTACTGAATATATTTCATAGACTCTTAACAGGGTCCATCCTCTCACATGAAATTTTTATATTAGTACATCTTTTGTGGGTACCATCCCCACCTAGGTTTACTCTCTGATCAAGAGGTTCCCTACTCAACATATCTTGTGTCACTATGTATGTTTATCTTTCTATGGTTAATGTTTACATTTGTTACATGGTTAAAATCTGATAATGGTATTATAAGTTGTTTTTATCTGATAACTGATTCACCCTCCCTAGTTATCTTGGTGGACTTTACTTTCTAACAGAACCCGAGTATGAAAAATGTGGTTTGAGTTTGTGACAAACTAAATACTGTTTAGCTAGAGTTTGTTTAGTCAAGTATTTTACAAGAGTTTGATTAAGAGGTTTTTGATTTGATAAAGTATTCATAGAAGAGATTAAGGTATTAAGATAAAGTTGGCTATCTTTAAGTTGCAGATATCATATCATTTACAAAGGGTATTGATTACCTAATCATAGATATAACATTACTAATTTTGACAGAGATATATTATAGAAATAAAGTTATAGTCTTCTTTTGATTTCAAACCAAAGACATTAAGAGTTTGTTAAGTTTGATTAGTAATAGATGTTTAAGTTAATTATTTTCTTGAAGTAAATTAAAAACACATTTACAAACACAAATATTTCTTAATAAGAGAAGTAAAATATATTTTTTATCAGCATATTGATTCAGTTTTTGAACTAGTTTGGAACAAATGATCAGTTTCAAAGTGTATTATTTATTACTTGGAAGTGAAGGATATCTAATAGAGATATAGAGAGATTTTTTTCGAACTTGATGAAATACATTTTTGTTACTTGTGCACTGTATACAACTAAAAATGGCTTCATTAATTAATTAAATATTTATTATTTAATTACTATTGACTTGATAAATTAATTAAATATTTATTATTTAATTAATAATTAGTCCTCTATTTATTAAATAAATTATTCAATTTATTTAGTGAATTCACTATAGTCTATTCTTCTATCCTAAGTCTTCTAATTAGTCTTATTAAAATTATTTAATTAAATACACAATCACCTAAATATGACTAAGTTTCTTAGTCCACCTCACCTACCTAGTCACCTGACACATCACTTTGGCTAAAATAAATAATAATTATTAATTATTTATTTACAATTATCCTCACCCACACATGTCCTATTCTCAAGAGCTATGTGGCCTCATAGGACTTAGTCTCATGACCACATGTCCTCTTAACAACCAAGTCAAGAGACATGCCCTATTCCTAAGGGGCTTCTCAAGCCACCTCTAAGGGTCAAAGTTGACTCATAGGACACTTGTGCAAAGAGTCCTCATGAGGAAAAGGTCTCTCCCTCTTTCTCTCTTTGGTCTTTGTGAGACACTTGACATGTGTCTTTCCCTTCCACCTTCTTCTCCTCCATGTCAATGTGAGAGGAACATCATCCCTATTCTTCCTCTCACATTCCAACTACATCCCCCTTTCTCTCAACTCCTTCAACCAAGTCAATCCTAGCCCTAGGATCTTCCACCTTTCATTCTCAACCGTAGGATTGCGCCACCTAGGCCTAGATCCTCCAAAACTCTATGAAAGGAGCCACATTTCCCATTTGAGAGATAATAGGTATTTTGATAATAGGCATTCAAGCATTCAAGCAATCAAGTAATCAAGCATCCAAGCATTCTAAGAGCAATCAATTCATACTATCACCATTTCATTTGCATTCCATCCATTAGTTTGCATAAGCTATTGTGCACTCATTTCATTCAATCTCCACACTTTGGTGATCATCTTGGGAAAGGGCTTCATTTGGAAATCTGAGAGCTCAACATCTTCAAGAAATCAAGGTTAGGAGGACAATGGAGACAAGCTGCATGGTAGGTGAAGGTAATTAAATTAGTTTCATCATTTCATAGTTACTTTGCATTCTTCATTGTGTTTGCATTAGATAGATTTATTGGCTTTTAATAGTTAATTTATCATCTCTAGTAGTTAGACATCTAATTTGCATACTTCAGCCATACCCGATAAAAATAGGGTCATTCTTCCTGATAATATGTTTCAAGAAACTGTTACCTTTCTATAGACAAATGCCCTTATTGGAAAGCTTAATTCTACAGTCTCTTTTCCAATTTTTTTAGAGTGGGTGTAACAAGCATGGCCAAGTTTGACAGATCTATTCCTTTCTAATGAAGATCCCCTATTTTTTACTGTCATCTTTCAGTTGGTTAAAGATAGGAATTTTGTGTCTAATTTTAAAGGTTGGTTTTGTAGAGGCATTTCCATTTACACTATGGCCTGGGTTCTGCATTTTCAACCTAGATCTACTCTTGTCCTATTTATGCCAATTTGGGTTTCATTTCTAGGTTTTCCTTCAGAATATAGGGATCTAGATATTGTTGAAATCTTAGGTAATAAATTGGGTATTTTTGTTCATCATGATCTTATTCCATTTGAACTACTTCATCTTCCAATTAGGGTTTTCTTATTAAGAAATTTTTCAAAGCCACTCCCCTTGTCCATTTCAATTATTTCTAAGTATGGGAACTAGTCACAATATATTTGTATTCTTGATCCCCTCAATATACATTTGCATTCTAATTTGTTGGGGAATTTTAATACTTAGTGGCAAGGATCTTTAGTTAAGTCGACATTGGTCTATCCTAATCATTCTTTAGATTTTTGTGAATGTCCTTTCTTTGATAAAGGTGTTAAGGGCAATCTCTCTTTTACTCCTCCTACTAAACCTTTTGTGTTAAATCCAGATACTTCTCCTAATTCATTTTCCCCAAGGGATTTGTCTATGTGGGATCTAGTTGTTGTAAACTTTAAAGTGGATGTTCAAAATTCTCAAGATTATGTTCCAAACTTTGCCTTCTTGATTAAATTCTAGATTAATTTTTCTCTAATGATTCATTCTCTGCTTTTTAATTTGAAATATAAAATTGTTAACCTCTCTAAACCGAAATTACTTCTTAAATCCAAAGGACTCTGTTGCACTTTATCCCCCTATACTTTGTTCTCATCCCCACAGTTGGATCTCCCTCTTTATATACCAAAATCTTTATGTTTCTTTAGTCTTCCCCCACTTCCTATGTATGCTCTCCCTGGTAAAGATTGTATCATTCATAGTTTGATGTTTCATGATCAACCTTTTCTTCCCTTGGGTAAGTCTTTGCCTTCCTCTTTTTTGAATGATAATGAGATTCATCTAATGGATAATAATCTATTATTTTTTGTGGCTTCCAATCTGATTGATGAAATTGCACTAGAAGAACTCCCTCCATCTCTTTTCTTGACTTTAGAGATTCAAGAGGTTAGTAATTCCCTTCAGAAATTAGAATCTGTGGACTTTTATTTCTCAAAGAAGAGATTGATGTTGGTATTCAGTCCACCATTATGGATAAATTTTCTTCTCAAGTTAAGACTAGGAGGGCTTCTCGTTCTCCTAGATGCTTATGAAAATTATATCCTAGAATGTTAGGGGCCTGAATGCCCTTGACAAAAGGGGAAGAATCAAAAAATTCTTGGATTCTTCCCATGCTGACATTATTATCATTCAAGAAACTAAATTGTCTTTGGAATCCTATACAAGGTACTTCCATAATTGGTGTTTTTGGGAATCTACTCATGTTTCCTCTATTGGGGCATCAAGTGGTTTTTTAACATTATGGAATCCTAATCCATTAAAGGGGAATTTATTCTTCATGAATCCAATTGGAAACTATTAAGCCTTTGTTGGTTTTATTTCAAATTTATGCTCATTAATGTGTATGGCCTGGTAGCCCCATGTGATAAACTTAATCTTTGGGTGAGACTTTTTTTGGCAATTTGGCTAAGTTAGATACTTAGATGTTGTCATTATGGAAACATATGATCTACATGAAGATCACATATGATAGAGAGCAAGTATGTCTGAGCACAAAGCAAAATTGTCTTTAAGTATGAGACAGTGTTTTTCCAGCGTACCCAGAGATAGTTTTGATCAGCGATGATGATTGGAGTAAGTTCAATGCTTGTGCACTTGAACATAGATACTATGATGACTATAAAAGACTCACCTAAGAGCACAAATTAGTACAACTTATACGAAAGAAGTTATGATAGTTTTACCACAGACAGTGTTAAGCTGACAGGACAATATATGAAGATAGAATTGGTGAAGAGTTAAGGGATTATTTTGTTTATCAAAATAATGTCTTAACAATATAAAGGGATGACATCCTAGATGTTAACCCTTGGGTAAATATTTATTTTGTATAATGCTTTTGTTAAGCTGACTATAAGAGTTATTAGCCTTAATAACTTGTATAAATATGAGGCATTTGTAAATGCAAAAAGATACAAGCAATTGTAATGATATAGATGGTATAGAGAACATATAGCAAAGAGATATTGATGTGAAGTTGTGAAAGCAAGAAATAAGTATAAGGTTATGTACCTTGCCATATTTTGTAATCAGAAATCATTGTACATTACTTTTTTGGGTAGTGGTCTCATCTAGTAATCATATTTTGTACTACCAACTCTTAGCAGGGTTGAGGCTTCTAACAAGGCCTAAAGTCCCTTAATCAAGACTGAGACACAATATGCATGTAAAAGGATCCTAAAAGGGTCAACATCCTTAACAAGATACTTTTGATTTGTGGATATTTGTGGGTACCATCCCCACTAGGGTTTTCCCTTGGCCAGGGTTTCCTCGAGAATAAATAATGTGTTATGAGTTCATTTGCTTTACTATTATGCATATTCTTTAGTTTACTATGCTATGCATGTATCAAGTTAATCTGTTATATCCATAATTAGGAAAAAGTAAAAGTTTGTAGAATACTGATTCACCCCCCCTCTCAGTATTCCCTATTTCTAACAATTGGTATTAGAGCTTAGTTACTCAGAAAAGAATCATTCAAGGAAAGCCTAGTAGCTTGAGTAAGATCTCTATGGATATGGATCAGCTACAAAAGAATCTTGACGAAGCTCTTAAATAGATTGATATGCTTACTAAAGAAAGAGACACTCTAAAAGGAAAATATGATGATGCAAAGAACCTCATTGAAAAATTAAAAAACAAGTTGGAAGATCTGAAATCAGAAAAGGAATCTACAATTCAAATTGAAGATTGTGATGACAACCTGGAAAAAGAAAATGAGATCCTTAACATGAACTGAAGTTAGTACATATGAAGTTGAATTTGAAAGATGGAAATAGCAAGAATGAAGCAAATCTAAAATCTGAGAATGAAAATCTAAAATCTGAGAAAGAAGATCTGAAATCTAAACTTTGTGTAGTGACATCTAAACTTGAGAAAACCAAATTACTGTTACCCAATTTTTCCTATTCCATACAAATTTGGTTAGGCTAGGCTCTACCCGGCAGTCTCCATTTTATCCTATTACACCTCTGGATTTTTCATGGTCTTGTGTCTTGTCTTCTAGTCTCTACAAACACTCAACTCTCTAGTCTGCAAGCTTTTAATTTGAAAATCTAGCCGTTATAGCAAAAAACCCTAGGGCCTGTTCTAATTTGTCGTTACCTTTTTTGGCCACTTAAACCTTCATTTCCCATGTGTGCTTTATCTTCTAAGGTTAGGTTTCCTTCAGTCCTAAAATCTCTAAGACCCCACAGAATATTCCTTTACATTTCCTGATTCTGCGACTGCATTGTTCGTGAGTTCTCCTATTCCTGGTGGTTTAGTCTTTAACATCTGGTGATCTAGAGAGCAGTTAAGGTTTGTTTGGTGGTCTTAGTTTCCTGGTAGTTAAATTTCATGCATGATCGATGGCTCTCATTATACTGTTAGGTGAAGATGATGTCTCTTTAAGCATCATGGTATAATGACGACCGTCGATCCTCTTCTTTAGCATAGCATTTGGGTTATCAGTGGGTCCACTGCCAGTTGTCTGAGGTGTTTGATCCTGGTTGGTCATAGAGTTATGATGTGGAGCCATGTCAGAGCGGGCCCAGTGGGTTATCTCTCCTTTAAGATCTATGGCTGGCACATGATCTGATGAAATATTCTTAGCCCATGCGATCATACACCAACCGTTGATCTTGCTTTATTGTCAAGGCTCTATCAAGTGGGTCCTCATGTTCAGATGTGCTCATTTTTCAATGTTCGGCCAAGTGACGATAGAGATTTTGTTAGTGAGACCATTGTCAGGAGTGCCAAAAATATAAGATCTATGGATGGTGCATGATCTTAAAGAATCTTTTGAGGCCATGAGATCATGCGACAGCCATCGATTTGGGATCAAGTCATGAAGGAAGGTTGAGTGGGTCTTGTGCCAGATGTCTGCAGTCGATCAATGGTATGATGACAAGTGGAAAGATGGGCCCAAGTTTGTGGCTTTAGTCACGTAATTGTCAAGATAAACCAGAGTTAGATAAAGGGTCAGGTGATTCAGTGACTAAAGAAAAAAGGAAACCTAAGGTGAATATAGGGTTAAGGTTAAGAAATGTAAGCGATGCCCAGTAAAATAAGAAGATCTAATGGCTGCATTTTAAAGATGGGTCCGATTTGAATATCAACCATAGATGAAGAAAATTTAGCACCACCTGTGACCATTTTAATCATTTTTTAAATTCAAATATCTGGAGTACCAAATTTGAATAGTTATGGCGAGCTGAATTGCAGGGAGGTAGATGGATCAAGGCGGCTTGTCTGCAGGCAGATATAGTATAGAGATGGACACACAAAATTCTGATTAGTTGAGATATTTTCATGGACATTTATGATCAAAATTGATAGAATTAGGGTTTCTGATTATTTTATGTCAAATCATATGTAACCCTAGTTAGGTTTTTCCCCTGCCTGTGTGCAATTAAGGGAGATATATATAATGTTTTTGGAGCTTTTTAGAGCTCAGAGTTGGCAATTGTAAAAGAGAATTTTCTCTCTGAGGAGTTAGTCGTGGCATTCTTTCTACCCTCTAACTTTCTACAGTTTGTAACTTTTATTAGAACTTTAGATATTGCAAAGGTATTTTGTCACATTCTTTCTATACCTATGCCTTCTTGTCTGAATTTTCCCTTATTGAGTTCAATATAAGCATGTTTTAAGTGATATCTTAGGGTTCCTGATCCCTCTTTCTTTCTACAATTCTTGTGTATTCTTGTGGGTGATTTGATTTGAATGATCTTTTGGGTATACTTCAACCCCCTGACAATCTGTCTCATTCCTATACCTATTTGTAGAAGTGGATGTTTGTTTGTAGGTTATAGATTGTGTTCAATTCTTAGGAATGTTATTGTTTGTGAAATTCTCTCTTTCCCTAAATAGCCTCTTTCTATTGCAAACCCTTCTATGAAATATTGATGCAAGCTTATTCAGTAAGTTGTGATCTCCTAGACCTAAGTTTGTGCACTAATTTCATCCTCCATACTGTAACTCAAACCATCATTTCGGTGTATCACCTAGTAGGATAGTTTTCTTTCAGTCTTTTCCCTTTCAATCATTCCTTCTATCCCTATTCCCCTCAAGAATTTACTTTCCTTTCAAGAAGCAAATTAAGGTGATTATCAAAGAGGAACTAGCCTAGAAATTGGAGGTCTCATCTCAGTTAGCATAGGTCCCACAACCTGGAGATGATTCCCATGTTATACTAGGTTATCAAGACCAAGAGAGCTTGAAACAAGGGTGCAAACTTATTGTATAACAATTATAGTATGCTAAACTTAAGAAGTACAATACAATTGTGAAAGGTGAACTGACTCAATCTAAGTAGCAACGTGAGAGACTATATTCAACAAGTGAGAAGATTGATGAACAATTGTCTTATCAAAAGATATTCTATGATAAAACTGGTCTTGGATTTAACTCACCTAAAGAGAGTAAAGAGAGCAAGGAACTAGATCTGAAAGTTTCTAAAAGCATAGAAGAAAAGAAGTCTGATGAAGTTGACAAATCTGAAGATATGCCTAAAGAAGATGAACCACCTAAACAAGAAGAGTCACCTAAAGGTACGCAAAGAGAATTTAAAGGTAGATGCTTTGTTTGTAATACTTTTGGTCATATGAAGAAAGATTGTAGTGGTAAGAAATTTAAACCTATTAATGGTTATTGTTATAATTGTCATGGTTTTGGACATAGAGCTATTGAATGTAGAAAATCTAAATTTGTTGAGAATAATAATAGTAGTAGAATGTTTAGAAATACGAACCATGTAGATAAGAGACCTACTAAAGATATGAATAGAAGAAATGGAGTAGTATGTTATAGATGCAACAAAGTTGGACACATTGCTAGAAATTGTAGATCACAAATCAACTAATCAGGACCAAGATATGGAAATAATGAAATATTTTTTTAGATATGTAACATGTTTGGACATACAGCAAGGTTTTGTAGAATGAATAATAGGGTTTCTCATCGTAATGCTAACCCTAGAAGCCATGCAAGGAGATATGAAAATGCAAGTAACAGTCAAAGAGGATGCTATAGTAGTTTAGAAGAAGTGAAGTTTTCTAAAGTCACAAATCAAGGAGATATATTCAGCACTAAAGGTAATCAGAAAGGTGAAGTATCTAATAGTAAGAGTGAATCTCTACCTAACCCATCTCAAAGTACTTAATTCATAAAAAATATAGTAGAATAGGAACTTAGGATAGTATAGAAGCTAGTATAGGATGAATTGAGTCTTGCATAGTTAATGCAAGGTAGTATATGATGTATTGATGCTATGGTTAAGAGTGCATAGGATAATATTTGTTGGAAATATAGATGCAGTAACTGAGAGGGGGGGTGAATTAGTTAACCACAAAAAATATTACCACTAATCCCTTAGATATCTTAATAAAATATTTACTGTTGCCACTCAGTAAACATATAGACAAATGCTGAAACTCAATCTTTGAAGTGTGTAATAATTAAACTATTCTTAAGCATTCATCACTGATTAACATACATGAATAAAGAAAATAACATGAACACAAGAGACACTAGATTTACCATGGAAACCCAATATGGGAAAAACCACCAATGTAACTACTTACTATTTTTCACTCTTCTGAAGTGATACCCGGTTAGAAGCCAACCCGGTAAAAGGTTACAAAACACACTGTTAGGTGTGACCTTGTTAGAGGATTTAATCACCCTGCTAGGAGTGGCCTTGTAAGAGGTCTTGAAACAATTCAATAGAACTATCACCTTGTTAGAAGATTTACAAAATGGTTGTTAAACCAACTCAGTTAAGAGATTTTGATATCACTGCTACAATTGTAAGAGAGTAACAATGAAATGACCTACAACTGAATTGTTGATTATAGATCTTTGTTCTACTTCACTAGATCCTTACTGATCAAATAAATCTTTGCTGCTCCTCAAGGATATCTAACCATCCTTCAAAATTCACACATACCTTTCTTCAAAATGATATTTGCATGCGGTATATCTTATTCACCACTTGACCTTCTATATATATATACCATTCTAATTAACATTTAGATTGTCAAGTCAGCACTAATAATTATTACAACAGTCGGCTGGGATAAACAAATTGTAATAACAAAATCCTTTGAAGGGCCGACCTTGCTCGGTAAACATTAATCCTGAAAAGATTTCCTTCGATGACCAAGTGAACTCAGTAATCACAGTGAATTCTACAATGTCCTTTGGAGACTGAGAGAGCTCGGTAACCACTAATTTCTATCATGTTTCCTTTTGACACCCAAGAGATCTCGGTAGACACTAAAAACCACCTAGCTGACCGACTGAGCTTGGTAGACATTGAGAACCACCTAGCTGACCGACTGAGCTCAGTAGACACTAAGAATGATAAATGATATGACATTTGTGTGACATCAAAGACAACACATAGCTAATCCAACAATGTCCTTCAAATAATTGTATCCAACAATCTCCCTCTTTGGCATTGATGGCAACACAACATGTCATAGCACAATGAAATTTTACAGAGAAACCTAGAGTAAGAAACATATCCTTAGCTTCATTCTAATTCCCATCATCTTTAAACTTCTTTCTGACTGAGAAATCTCCCTCTTAACTTCTCAAATTATTCTCCTTAGAAATTTCTTGAAATGATAGCAAACTCTCCCTCTTTGACAACACATGCCAAAGACAACTTACATAGTTTTGGTGAATATCAATGTACCTTATGTACTAATTCATATGCAATGATTCCCTGACTATGTTGCATCAACTGATTGATCTTCAACATTAACTGGTTGATGCATCACTAAAACTTTATTTAGTGAACCTCAGACAGGGGAGTGACCCCTAACTTGCCTCATAGATACAAGAATGCATCCTTAGGTAGTGGCTTGGTGAAGATATCTGCAATTTGTTCTTTTGTATGAATATATTCCAATCTGATTTCCTTGTCCTGCACCAATTCTTTGACAAAGTGATATTTTATAGCAATGTGCTTGGTTTTGGAATGCATTACTGGATTCTTTGAAATGTTTATTGCACTTGTATTGTCACAAAACATAACAACTGGTTCTTTGATCTCAACCTTCATGCCTTCCAAAAACTATTTAAACCATACAATATTAGAGCAGTTTACTACTGTAGCAACATATTCTACTTTTGTTGTGGATTGGGATGTGCAGTTTTGCTTTTTACTAGTCCAAGATACTAACCTCTTGCCAAGAAAGAATGCTCCACCACTTGTACTCTTTCTGTCATCAATGTTTCCTGCCCAATCAGCATCAGTAAACACTTTTAAATCCAGATTGCCTCCAAATTTATACCACAAGCCATAATCTTTAGTTCCCCTTAAATACCTCAAGATTCTTTTGATTGCCATCATGTGATTTTCTTTGGGTTTAGCTGAGAATCTTGCCACTATACCAACTACTAAGGCAATATCAGGCCTTGTGTGCACTACATACTATAATTTTCCAATCATTGATTTGTATAAGGTCTGATCTACTTCTTTTGAATCATCATCTTTTGTAAGCTTTAGTCCAATACACATGGGTGTACCAACTGGTTTTGAATCTTCCATACCAAATTTCTTAAGTATTTCCCTGATATATTTAGACTGAGTAATGTAGATACCATTTTTGTTCTGCTGAATCTAAAGTCCAACAAAAATTTTTATCTGACCAAACATAGACATTTCAAATTCTTTGTTCATATTCTCTAAAAATTCTTTGCACTGATCATCATTTCCTGTAAACATAGTATCATCCACAAATATTTATGCCAAAATAATTTTGTTATCTGATCCTTCTTTGATGTATAAATTACTGTTGTCATTAGCTCTTTTGAAATCAATCTGAGTAAGATAGTTATGTAATCTTTCATACCATGCTCTAGGAGCTTTTTTTAGACCATACAATGCTTTTTGTAATCTGTAGACCATATCCCTTTTGTCTGGATCAATAAAACCTTCAGGTTGCTCAATGTAGACTTCTTCCTCAAGAATACCATTGAGAAATGCAGATTTTATATCCATCTGATATACCTTAAATCCTTTATGTGCTACATATGCAAGTAAAGTCCTCACACCTTCTAATCTTGCAACAGGAGCAAAATTCTCTCCATAATCTATTCCTTCTTCTTGAGAATATCCTTTACATACCAATCTTGCTTTGTTTCTTAATACTTGACCATCTTCATTCAACTTATTTTTGAATACCCATTTTGTCCCAATTACATTTTTATCTTTAGGCCTAGGTACAAGAGTCCATGTCTTATTTTTCTCTATTTTCTTTATTTCTTCATTCATAGCCTCAATCCAACTTTCATTTTCCAATGCATCTTTGACATTTTTAGGTTCAAAATCAGCAAATAAAAATGTACCTTTTAGTTTACTTCTTGTCATAGTACCATCTAATTTGTTTCCAATAATCTGATCTGGTGTATGATGCTTCCTAACGTACTTCGCCAATACAAGTTCCTTGCTTCCTGAATGAGTTACATTGGCATCTTCTTCATCTTCAGGTTCAGGTTTCTCAGGCTCGGTAGATACTTGCTTAGTAGCTTCAGACTGAGACTCGATACTTTGTGACTCGGTCTGAACTTCTTCTTGTGACTCAGTTACTGTACTGGGCTCAGTAGATGTAGTTTCCTTATTGACAGATGTGTCTGGCAATGTATCAAGTTCGATATAAACAAATCTTATGTAATCCTCTGGTTCCTTTTTACTTTCTTCTTCAGTCTTTTCTGCAAACTCATCAATTAAATAAATCCTCTCTATTCTGCATAAGTGTGATCCTTCCTGATCAAATAAATCTCTGCTACACCTTAAGGATATCTGAACATCCTTCACAAATTTGCACACACCTTTCCTGTCTTTCTTCTATAAATCTTCTGCTATATATCTATTTTATTTTTCACATTTGACCTTTTATTTATATGATTTTAGATTTGTCAAATCGACTTTATTTAGTATAACAGTCGGCTGAATTAAGCAAACTTTATTTGCAAAAATCCTTCAAGGGCCGACAGTGCTCGGTGACCATAACTTTCTACAATCTTTCAGAGACCGAGGGAACTCGGTAAACACTGACAATCCTTTACCTTCGATAACCGACTGAACTCAATAAATGCTAACTTTTCTTTGACAACTGACTGAACTCGGTAAACACTGAATTTCCTTTGATGACCGACTGAACTCGGTAAATGCTGATTTTTCTTTGATGATCGAGTGGACTCAGTAGACACTGATTTTCTTTGATAACTGAGTGGACTCGATAAGCACTAATTTTCTTATCTGGCAGACCGACTGAGCTCGGTAGAAACTGATTACTGCAGACTATGACATTGTGTGACATCAAAGATAATACATAATTTGAGTAGCAATTTCCTTCAGACAATTGTTTCCAACAATCTCCCTCTTTGGCATTGATGGCAACACAATATGTCATAGCATAAGAAATTTGAAAGAATTAGCTCAGTTTCGATTCAAATCTCCCTCTGTCAGCAAACTTCCTTTTTTTCTAAAAATTCTTCCTTCTGACTATTGAAAATTTCTTGAAGTAATAGCAAAGACATAGCAAACACTCCCTCTTTGACAACACATGCCAAAGACAATTCACATAATACCAGTGTAAATTAATGTACCTCAAGTACTGATTCATATGCAATGATTCCTTGAATATGCTGCATCAACTGGTTGATTTTCAATCATGTTCTAGTTGATGCATCATTAAAGCTGTATTTAGTGAGCCTCGGATAGGGGAATGACCCCTAACTTACCTCTTAGATACACAAATGCATCCTTAGGTAATGGTTTGGTGAAAATGTCTACAATCTGCTCTTTTGTATGAATATATTCTAATCTGATTTCCTTGTCCTGCACCAATTCTTTGACAAAGTGATATTTAATAGCAATATGCTTGGTTTTGGAATGCATCACTGGATTCTTTGAAATGTTTAGTGCACTGGTATTGTCACAAAATATAACAACTGGTTCTTTGATTTCAACCTTCATACCTTCTAATAAATATTTAAACCAAACAATATTTGAACAGTTTACTGCAGCAGCAACATATTCAGCTTCAGCTGTGGATTGAGATGTGCAATTTTTCTTTTTACTAGTCCAGGATACCAGTCTTTTTCCAAGAAAAAATGCTCCACCACTTGTACTTTTTCTGTCATCAATGTTCCCTGCCCAATCAGCATCAGTAAACACTTTTAAGTCTAGATTACCTCCAAATTTATACCACAAACCATATTCTTCAGTTCCTCTTAAGTATCTTAAGATTCTTTTGATTGCCATCATATGATTTTCCTTAGGTTTTGCTGAGAATCTAGCTACTATACCGACTGCTAAGGCAATATCAGGTCTTGTATGTACTACATACTGTAATTTTCCAATCATAGATCGGTATAGGGTCTGATCAACTTCTTTTGAATCATCATTTTTGGTAAGTTTTAGTCTAGTACACATGGGTGTACCAACTGGTTTTGAATCTTCCATACCAAACTTTTTAAGTATTTCCTTAATGTATTTAGATTGAGTAATGTATATACCATTCTTGCTTTGTTGAATTTGAAGACCAACAAAGAATTTTATTAAACCAAACATAGACATTTCAAATTCTTTGTTCATTTACTCTGAAAATTCTTTGCACTGATCCTCATTCCCTGTAAATATAGTCCTCATTCCCTGTAAATATAGTATCATCTACAAATATTTCTGCCAATACAATTTTGTCATTTGGTCCTTCTTTAATATACAGATTGCTATTATCATTGGCTCTTTTGAAATTAATCTGAATCAAATAGTTATGGAGTCTTTCATACCATGCTCTAGGAGCTTGTTTCAAACCATACAATGCTTTGTGTAACCTGCAGACCATGTCCTTTTTATCTGGATCAACAAAACCTTCAGGTTGTTCAATGTAGACTTCTTCATCAAGAATTCCATTGAGAAATGTAGATTTTATATCCATCTGATATACCTTAAATCCTTTGTGTGCTGCATAAGCAAGTAGAGTCCTCACACCTTCTAATCTTGCAATAGGAGAAAAATTTTCTCCATAATCTATACCTTCTTCTTGAGAATAACCTTTACATACCAATCTAGCTTTGTTTCTAGATACTTGACCATCTTCATTCAGCTTATTCCTGAATACCCATTTTGTTCCAATTACATTCTTATCTTTAGGTCTAGGTACAAGAGTCCATGTTTTGTTCTTTTGTATTTGTTCTAATTCTTCATTCATTGCTTCAATCCAACTTTCATTTTCCAATACATCTTTGATATTTCTAGGTTCAAACTCAGTAAGCAAACATGTACCTTTTAGCTTGCTTCTTGTCATAGTACCATCTGATTTGTTTCCAATAATTTGATCTGGTGTATGATGTCTTCTGACATATTTGGCTAGTATAGGTTCCTTGCTTTTTGAATGAGTCATGCTGTTGTCTTCTAGGATCTCTTCTTCAGGTTGCTCGGGCTTGGTAGATATTTGCTCGGTAACTTCAGGCTGAGACTCGGTCTAAATTTCTTCCTGTGACTCAGTTTGAACTTCTTCGTGTGACTCAGTTTGTGACTCAGTAACTGTGCTCAGCTCGGTAGATATAGTTTCCTCATTGATAGTTGTGTCTTCCAATGTTTCAGGTTCAATGTAAATGAATCTTCTGTAGTTCTCAAGTTCCCTTTTGCTTTCTTCTTCAGTCTTTTCTGCAAACTCATCAAATTTTACATGTATACTTTCTATGACTTTGTGAGTAGATAAGTTCAGACATTTGTATGCCTTGCTTTTGCTAGAATATCCTAGGAATATTCCTTCATCACTTTTCACATCAAATTTATTTCTTCTAGATTCTTTTAAGATATAACACTTGCTACCAAATATTTTCATGTAACTTACATTGGGTTTATAGCCATACCATAATTCATAAGGAGTTTTGAATGTGTCTTTCTTCAATTGTACTCGGTTCAAGGTATGAACTGCAGTGCTGATAGCTTCCTTCCAGTACTTTATAGCGATGTTCTTTTCTATCATTAGAGTCCTTGCACAATCCATAATAGATCTGTTTCTTCTTTCTACTATTCCATTCTGCTCAAGAGTTCTAGGAGCTGATACTTGTCTTTTGATTCCTCTTTCAATGCAAAAGTTGTTAAAATCATGGGAGATGAATTCACCACCTCTGTCTGATCTTAAGCATTTCAATCTTTTCCCTGTTTCCTTTTCCACTCTTGCTAAGTACCATTTGAACTTTTCAAATGCTTCTAATTTTTATGTTAAATACATAACAGTCATCATTCTAGAATAATCATCAACGAAAAGAATAAAGAATTTATCTCCAGTATAGCTTTGTATTCCAATAGGTCCACATAAATCAGTATGCACAATTTCCAAAATTTCTTTAGACTGATAGTTCTTACTCTTGAAACTAGTTTTACTCATTTTGCCAATCTGACAATTCTTACATAGACCAGTATCAAGTTTCTTCAAAGTAGGAATGCCTCTAACCTTCTTGAATTTGCTTATTTTTATCATGTTATCAAAATTCACATGACATAACCTTTTGTGCCATAGCCAACTTTCTTCAATTTGAGCAATAAAGCATGAATATTCATTGAGATCAAAATAAAATAAGTTACCTTTTATTTGTTTGCCTGATCCAATGAGTTTTCCTTTTTCATCTAGCAGTCTTGCTTGACCATTCATGAATTCAACCTTGAAACTAGTGTTGATTAGCTGTGCTACACTTAGAAGATTATGTTTTAGTCCTTCAACCCAATAAGCATTATCACATATGAGTTCTTTGGTTAATGAGATTCTTCCCTTTCCTTTTATACAACAAGGTTCATTGTTTCCAAATATTACATTGCCACTATCACAGTCTTCTAGATATTCAAATTTTGTCTTGTCACCAGTCATGTGGTGTGAACATCCACTATCTATTATCCATATATCATCTTTGCTTATATGAGAAATAAGTGCCATCTTATCTTCATCATCATCAGATTCATCTTTTATAGCAATAAAGACAATTTCTTCTTCACTATCATCAGAATCTTTAGCCATAAAACATGTTTTCTTGCCTTTATCCTTGAATGATTTGAAATTATTTTTGCCATAGTACTTGTGACTTCTCTTCTCTTCCTTGACTTGCTTGTTTGGGCACCTAGCTGCAATATGTCCAATTTCTTCACATGAAAAATAGATTAAAGGAGTTTTACCTTTATATTTACCTTTCCCTTTAGAGTACTTCTTTGCAAGTAATGCTTCTACAATTTCAAGATCACTATCAGAACTTTCTTCTGATACTTCTTCGCTTTCTGACTGAACTTCTTTAATTTTCTTGTTCTTCTTTAGTGAAACCTTGGCCTCAAATGCTGATTCAATATTTTTGGAATTTGGAACATAGTTGTCATAGTTGTCTAATTCAAAGGCTGTCAATCTTCCAACTAAAGCATCTAAAGTTATATTGTGGTTTATTTCACATCTTCTTTCTTGAATAGCTGATACTCTTATTGCATAGATAGGGAGTAATGTTCTGAGTACCTTACTTATAACAGTTTCATCTGAGATTGTTCCTCCAGAAGCTCTAATTGCACTTACACTTGCTTTGATTCTTTCAACATATTTTGCAATGTTTTCATCTTCCTTCATATTCATCTTGTCAAACTGTCCTCTTAGGCTTTCTGCTTTGGCTCTTTTCACATTTGCATCACCACCATATATTTTCTTTAGTGTCATCCACATTTCATATGCAGTAGTGCATTCTTTAATATCATCAAATTCTTCATAGCTGAGAGCAGATGCAATGTCTATCATCATGGTGTTATGAGTCTTTTTATCTGCAATGTCTTCAACAGTTAATGCGCTAGTAGGAACTGTGTATTCTTCATCAATGTATTTGCATCTTGAATCACCAATGGAAGCCAGATGAAGTCGCATGAGACCTTGCCATGCTGAAAAGTTATCTCTGTTGAGCTTTGGAATTTCCCTCTTATAAGACATCCTGATCTTTAGCTTAGGTCCTTGAAACCCTTCCTGCAAGCACCAAATGCTCTAATACCAATTGATGGAATATGGATAAAGTGACTGAGAGGGGGGGGGGGTGAATCAGTCAACCATAAAACACTTCACTATTATTTCTTTCCAGATCCCTTAGGATATCTTAAAGAATGTTATCTATTTTAGCACTCGGTAAATAGATTGCAATAACTTTGAAGATGCAGAAAGTATTAGCAAAATTATCTTTAGATGTTCATCAGCACTTGTATATGATTAAGATAGAAATTAAGAACACAAGAGACACAAGATTTAATGTGGAAACCCAATATGGGAAAAACCACCAATGTATCTAGATACTGATTTTCACTTTTCTGAAGTGATGCCCGGTTAGAAGCCAACCCGGTAAAAGGTTACAAAACACACTGTTAGGTGTGACCTTGTTAGAGGATTTAATCACTTTGCTAGGAGTGGCCTGGTAAGAAGTCTTGAAAATAATTCAATGGAATTTTCCCCCTTGTTAGAGGATTTACAATATGGTTGTTAAACCAACTCGGTTAAGAGATTTAGAATTCACTATTACAAGGATAAGAAGGTAACAATGAAAATGACCTGTATAATAATGCAACTGCCTTGCTGATTACAAATCTCTATTCTGCATAAGTTTGATCCTTCCTGATTGAATAAATCTCTGTTGTACCTTAAGGATATCTGAACATCCTTCACAAATTCGCACACACCTTTCCTGTCTTTCTTCTGTAAATATTTTGCTATATATCTATTTTATTTTTCACATTTGACCTTTTATTTATATGATTTTAGATTTGTCAAATCGACATTATTTAGTATAACAGTCGGCTGAATTAAGCAAACTTTATTTGCAAAAATCCTTCAAGGGCCGACAATGCTCGGTGACCATAACTTTCTACAATCTTTCAGAGACTGAGGGAACTCGGTAAACACTAACAATCCTTTACCTTCGATAATCGACTAAACTCGGTAAATGCTAACTTTTCTTTGACAACCGACTGAACTCGGTAAACACTGAATTTCCTTTGACGACCGACTGAACTCGGTAAATGCTGATTTTTCTTTGATGACCAAGTGGACTCGGTAGACACTAATTTTCTTTGATAACTAAGTGGACTCGGTAAGCACTAATTTTCTTGTCTGGCAGACTGACTGAGCTCGATAGAAACTGATTGTTGTGGACTATGACATTGTGTGACATCAAAGACAATACATAATTTGAGTAGCAATTTCCTTCAGACAATTGTTTCCAACAAAATATTCCTTCATCATTTTTTACATCAAATTTTCCTTTTCTAGATTCTTTTAAGATGTAACATTTACTACCAAATACTTTTAGGTAACTTACATTTGGTTTGTAGCCATACCATAGCTCATAAGGAGTCTTGAATGTGTCTTTTCTCAGCTATACTCAGTTCAAGGTATGAACTGCAGTGCTGATAGCTCCCTTCCAGTATTTCATAGTAATTTTCTTTTCAATCATTAGAGTCCTTGCACAGTCCATGACAGATCTATTCCTTCTTTCAGCTATTCCATTCTGCTCAGGAGTTCTCGGGGCTGATACCTATCTTTTGATTCCTCTTTCAATGCAAAAATTATTGAATTAATGGGAGATGAATTCACCACCTCTGTCTGATCTCAAGCATTTTATTCTTTTTCCTGTTTCCTTTTCTACTCTTGCTAAATACCATTTGAACTTCTCAAATGCTTCTGACTTTTCTCTTAAATACATAACAGTCATCATTCTAGAGTAATCATCAACAAAGAGAATAAATAATTTTTCTCTATTATAGCTCTCAATTCCAATAGGTCCACATAAATTAGTATGCACAATTTCCAAAATATCTTCAGACTGAGAGTTTTTACTTTTAAAACTAGACTTTCCCATTTTAACAATTGGACAATTCTTGCATAGACAAGCATCAGGTTTCTTCAAAGTAGGAATACCTCTTACTTTCTTGAATTTTCTTATTTTCATCATGTTATCAAAATTTACATGACATAACCTTTTGTGCCATAACCAACTTTCTTCAATTTGAGCAATAAAACATGAGTATTCACCAAGATCAAGATAAAATAGGTTACCTTTGGTTTGTTTGCCTGATCCTATCAATTTTTCTTTGTCATCTAGCAGTCTTGCTTTGCCATTCATGAATTCAACTTTGAATCCAATGTTAATTAGCTATGCTACACTTAGAAGATTATGCTTTAGTCCTTCAACCCAATATGCATTATCACATATAAGTTCTTTGGTTAATGAGATTCGTCCCTTTCCTTTTATACAACAAGGTTCATTGTTTCCAAACCTTACATTATCACCATCAAAGTTTTCAAAGTGTTCAAACTTAGTCCTGTCACCAGTCATATGATGTGAACATCCACTATCTATAATCCATGTATCATTCTTGCTTATATGAGAGATAAGTGCCATCTCATCTTCATCATTATCAGATTCATCTTTTACAGCAATGAAAACAATTTCGTCTTCACTATCATCCAAATCTTTAGCTAAAAAACATGTTTTCTTACCTTTATCCTTGAATGATTTGAAATTTTTCTTGCCATTGTACTTGTAACCTTTCTTCTCATCTTTGCTTTGCTTGTTTGGGCACCTAGCTACAATATGACCAATTTCTTCACATGAAAAATAGATTAAGGGAGTTTTACCTTTGTATTTTCCTCTGCCTCTTGAATATTTCTTTGCAAGTAATGCTTCAATAACTTCAAGATCACTATCAGAACTTTCCTCTGATTCTTCTTCACTCTCTGATTGGATTTTCTTCCCTTTCTTGAGTGAAAGTTTGGCCTCAAAAGCTGATTCAATATTTTTAGAAGTTGGAACATAGTTGTCATAGTTATCCAGTTCAAAGGCTATCAATCTTCCAACTAAGGCATCCAAAGTTATATTATGATTTTATTCACATCTTCTTTCTTGAATAGCAGAAACTCTTATTGCATAAATAGGAAGTAATGTTCTAAGAACCTTACTTATAACAGTTTCATCATAAATTTTTCCTCCAGAAGCTCTAATTGCACTAACACTTGTCTTGATCCTTTCAACATATTTTGCAATGTTTTCTTCTTCTCTCATTTTCATCTAATCAAACTATCCTCTTAGGCTTTCTACTTTGGCTCTCTTCACATTTTCATCACCGCCATAGATTTTCTTCAACTTGTTCCACATTTCATGAGAAATTGTGCAGTCTTTGATTTCATCAAATTCTTCATAGCTAAGAGCTGATGCAATGTCTATCATCATAGTGTTATGGTTCTTCTTCTCTGCAATGTCTTCAACAATTAATGTGCCAGTAGGAATTGTATATTCATGATCAATATATTTGCATCCTGAATCACCAATGGAAGCCAGATGAAGTCTCATGAGACCTTGCCATGCTGAAAAGTTATTTCTGTTAAGCCTTGGAATTTCTCTTTTGTAAGACATCCTAATCTTTAGCTTAGGTCCTTGAAACCCTTCCTGCAAGAACCAAAAGCTCTGATACCAATTGTTGGAAATATAGATGCAGTAACTGAGAGGGGGGGTGAATCAGTTAACCATAAAAAATATTACCACTGATCCCTTAGATATCTTAGTAAAATATTTACTGTTGCCACTCGGTAAACATAAAGAGAAATGTTGAAACTCAATCTTTGAAGTGTGTAATAATTAAACTGTTCTTAAGCATTCATCACTGATTAACATACATGAATAAAGAAAATAACATGAACACAAGAGACACCAGATTTACCATGGAAACCCAATATGGGAAAAACCAACAATGTAACTAGTTACTATTTTTCACTCTTCTGAAGTGATGCCCAGTTAGAAGCCAACCCAGTAAAAGGTTACAAAACACACTTTTAGGTGTGACCTTGTTAGAGGATTTAATCACCCTGCTAGGAGTGGCCTTGTAAGAGGTCTTGAAAAAATTCAATAGAACTGTCACCTTGTTAGAGGATTTACAAAATGGTTGTTAAACCAACTTGGTTAAGAGATTTTGATATCACTGCTACAATTATAAGAGAGTAACAATGAAATGACCTACAACTGAATTGTTGATTATAGATCTCTGTTCTGCTCCACTAGATCCTTACTGATCAAATAAATCTTTGCTGCTCCTCAAGGATATCTAACCATCCTTCAAAATTTGCACATACCTTTCTTCAAAATGATTTATGCATGCTATATATCTTATTCACCATTTGACCTTCTATATAGATATATCATTCTAATTAACATTTAGATTGTCAAGTCGGCACTAATAATTATTACAACAGTTGGCTGGGATAAATAAACTATAATAACAAAATCCTTTGAAGGGCCGACCTTGCTCGGTAAACATTAATCCTGAAAAGATTTCCTTCGGTGACCGAGTGAACTCGGTAACCACAGTGAATTCTGCAACATCCTTCACAGACCAAGAGAGCTCAGTAACCACTAATTTCTATCATGTTTCCTTTTGACACCTGAGAGAGCTCAGTAGACACTAAAAACTACCTAGCTGACCGACTGAGCTCGGTAGACACTAAAAATTGCTTAGCTGACCGACTGAGCTCGGTAGACACTAAGAACCACCTAGCTGACCGACTGAGCTCGGTAGACACTGAGAATGATAAATGATATGACATTTGTGTGACATCAATGACAACACATAGCTAATCCAACAATGTCCTTCAGACAATTATATCCAACAAATATTGTGTTATGCAAGATCGCAAGAAGTTTCAAGTTTTACAAGTAAGCAAAGACAACTTTTTGGAAAGAAGCGGCAAAGGAATTGAATGTGATGTTAGATTTTGTTAGATTGAAAGGTTAAAAGGCTATGATCAGTATCATTTGATCATTAAGATGAATACAAGTGCTAAGGAGATCAAAGAGCAATTTATTGAAAGTAGTTTGCAATGATTTGGTGAAGGATTTTCGTGTTGAATCTATGCAAGCCCTAAATCGTAGAATCGAGGTATTTTACTAAGCATATCTATAAATTGGTTAAATAATTTGTAGTAGTCATGGATGTTTCATTGATTCATAATATAAGGGATAAGAATAGACCTAAGATCAAAAGGGAACTAGTAGAACCCTTGGAGGAAGACCCTAAATTAGCTTTATCATCCATACCAGATGGAGTTCTACACTTAGAGAATGTTAGAAGTTATTTGGGATGCAAGCTTGAAACCCTCAGTGATAGTGATTTTACCAAAGAATATGAAAAGCTTTACAATCAAGATATGTCATTGAAAGTAGAGTTTGAACACTTGAAAGATAATGAGATCATAAAGTATTCCTTACAGTATGAGTTTTATAATGAAGAATGCACTAAGATAATCTTGAGCAGAATTCACAATGGAAAGTTTTGGTTAGATGATAAAGTGATAGATATCACAACTAACCTAATTCATGAAGTAACTAGTTTATCTAAAATTGGATTCATTCCATTGAATGAGAAGAACATGATAAAAATAGTATTAGACAACACAAAATCATCTTACAATGGTAGAGGCATAGTAATTAGCAAGATACAATAGGATGATGTTAGATATTTGTGCAAGATCCTTACAACTAAGTTTTGTGCTAACTCTAGAGAAGATGACATGGTAGTAGGAATGATACATGTAGCCTACTTAATGTGTGTTGACAAAGTTCAAGTTGACATGTGTGAAATTTTGAGAATTCAATTATTTGAGAACTTGGAGAAGATAAAGAAGACCAAAAACTCCCAGTTTAGATTCTCATCATTGATCACTTATATGTTTTTTCATTTGTTAAGAAGATTTCCATTTACAATTGGTGATGATTGGAATGATGGAAAGACCTCAATGGAAAGGATAAACACAGTATTTAGGAGACATCTTATTGACAAGGTCAATGAGAGTGCAGTATTGGTAATCAAAACATTTTAGAATTTAATGAAAAATAGATCAAGGATTCCAAAGTCCTTAGTTGAGAAATATAAGAATGAGATATTTTTCATGGTTGATACTGACTTTACATTCATTGAAGCAGTAGAACCTAGAGTAGAATTCATAGACCCTCTTGGCTATGAAATTTTTGAAGCTGAAACAGAAGAGTATGTGAGCAGGTTGCTTAAGGGCAAGTTGGATATTCACAGTAATAGATTTGGGACTTTTTAGGAGAACTTCAACTCCGCAAAGTCTATCTTAGAAGAGAAACAGTCTAAGAAGAGATTATATAGTATAATAAAGAAGATTCTAAAGGACACAGGGATGACAGAACAAGAATTTGTTATTACTAAGCAAACAGAAGTAGCCATCAAAGATATAGGACAAAAGGAAATTTTGTTTTTTCCACCCCTTTCATCAGTTGTAGAATAGCCAGCAGACATTTAGATTAAGGTAGAAGTGGAGGAAGTTGAGAAAGATCAAGAAGTTAGGAAATCCACAAGATCATCCTCATCTACACCTGGTAAAAGAATAAAAGAAATTGCTACTGGACCTAGAAAAAGGTAGAAAACATTAGTACCATCGGTTCAAAGGAAGATAGAAGAAATAAAAGATGATGAAGATACCCTAGTGAAAAAGAAAACATGGAAACCTAAGATTGAAAAAGTGAATGAACAAATCATACAAGATGGAGACTTCTCTAAGATGAACAAGTATTATGCCCTTTATGACTATTCAGATAGACTGAATCTTGAAAATGTAGTTGTGAAACACATGATACAATCTAATAAGAAATTTGATACAATTCAGGGCAAGATACCTAATGACTTATATGAGAAATTAGTAAACAGAAAGAAAAGAGCAATAGAAGAAGACAATAAGATCCGAGAAAATCTTGTAAGAAAGTTATGTGATGTTAAAGATGAAGAACATTTCAAGGAGATCATGAAAGAACTGAACACCCATTTGAGAACAAAGAAAAGGACCATTCAAATTATGGGAGGAAATTATGAAGAGATCAACAGAGAAACAAAGCAAGCCATAGTCAAAGTAATGACAGCTAGTGTTGAAAGACACTCTAGTGCAGCAGGACAAATGAAGAAAGATAAGGAAGTTGAACATCAAAGAATTCCCTCTCCACCAGCTATAAACATTGAAGATGAGTCAATGCATGTGGAAGGAATAAAGATTACTTTAGATAGTGATGATAATCCTTTTAAGAATCTTGAAACATTGTTGACAATTCATATTTTTAAGAGCAGGACAGTGCCAGAGAAGAAGAGAAGAGAGATTCAAGGATTGAAGAAGAAAAGGAAACAGAGAAAAAAGTAGAAGTTCCTAGTCAAGCAAAAATTAGTCTTACACCTAAGACTGCAAAGAAATCATAGTTTGGATCTATATTTGAAAGTTTTGGAAAAGAAGTTGATTCCTAGTCAAGCATAAATCAGTCTTACACCTGAGGCTGCAAAGAAATCACAGTTTGGATCTATATTTGAAAGTTTTGGAAAATAAGTTGATGATGATGATCAGATGGAATTGATCACATCTCTGAACAAGATAATTGGGAAGAATAAGAAGGTGAAAAGCCTTGAAGGATCACTGAAGGAACTAATAGAGAAGTTGCAAAGCATTGTGACTACACACATAACAGAGGTAGACCCTCTTGAAAGAGCTAAGAAAATTGTGAATGTATTTGATGATGAGTTTACTAACTTATCTGACATAGCTAAAGTAAAGGATCAAGCAACCTATGAGGCCAAATTACTTCTAGACATAAGCCAGAATATCAAGAATGACATCAACAGCCTAGATATCTGTATAAAAGACTTAAGAAGGAACTTGGACAGAGGTAAAACTTTGTACATTCAGTGTACAAAATCTGAGAATCTTGTATCAAAAGAAATTTAGAAGATTAAAGACAAAGAAGCAAAGATTCAAACAGAGGTAAATCTTCTAGCCAGCCCCAATGTGAAGATATTGGACATTGAGAAGAAAATCAGCAGGATTAATGATGAAATAAGGATTCTATTTGATGACAAGGACAGGAAACTAAAAAGATTTTCTCTTCTAAGAGAGCATATTTCCATTAAGTTAAGCATTGTTGAAGGACAATTGGAAGAATTTATTTCATCAAAGACATCTTTTCAGAAGTTTAGTTTTGCAAACCTTCAAGCCTGTGAAATAGCATCTTATGGATTGTGTGCACTACTCACTATTGCAGACACCATTAAGAAGGCATGGGAGAAGGAGATAGAGAGCATCAATTTAAATTTTGCAAATTGTGTTGCAAGCCTACTAGCTCTGCAATATTGAATCAAGGTATAAACATTTTTATTTTTACTTTGAGCACAGTTTTGGCACCCTTTTTGTCATTGTTGTCAAAGGGGGAGAGATATTTAGTAGAAAATTGTCATATATGATAAGAATTTATATTCTTAGGGGGATTATAGGATATATCTTACATATATGGAGTTATAAGGATAGCGGATATATATTTTTTGTTATGGCCACAATTTTGAGTTTTTAAAGTGTTATGACTTAGCCAATTTTCTCATATGTTGCCACCAATGACAAAAGGGGAGATTGTTGGCAATTTGGCTGAGTTAGATACTTAGATGTTTTCATTATGGAAACATATGATCTACATGAAGATCTCATAAGATAGAGAGCAAGTATTTATGAGCGCAAAGCAAAATTGTCTAAGTATGAGATAGTGTTTTTCCAGTGTACCCAGAGATAGTTTTGATCAGCGATGATGATTGGAGTAAGTTAAGTGCTTGCACACTTGGAAATAGATACTATGATGACTATAGAAGACACACTTGAGAGTGCAAGTTAGTATGACATGTACGGAAGAAGTTATGACAGTTTTACCACAGACAGTGTTAAGCCAATAGGACAGTATATGAAGACAGACTTGGTAAAGAGTTAAGGGATTATTTTGTTTATCAAAATAATTTCTTAACAATATAAAGGGATGACATCCTAGATTTTAACCCTTGATTAAATATTTATTTTGTATAATTCTTTTGTTAAGCCGACTGTAAGAGTTATTAGCCTTAATAACTTGTATAAATATGAGGCATTTGTAAATGCAAAAAGATACAAGAAATTGTAATGATATAGATGGTATAGCAAAGAGATATTGATATGAAGTTGTGAAAGCAAGAAAGGAGTATAAGGTTATGTACCTTGCCATATTTTGTAATCAAAAATCATTGTACATTACTTGTTTGGACAGTGGGCTCATCTAGTAATCATATTTTGTACAACCAACTCTTAGTAGGGTTGAGGCTTCCAATAAGGCCTAAATTCCCTTAATCAAGACTGAGACACTATATGCATGTAATAGGCTCCTAACAAGGTCAACATCCTTAACAGGATACTTTTGATTAGTGGATCTTTGTGGGTACCATCCCCACCAAGGTCTTCCCTTGGTCAGGGTTTCCTCAAGAACAAATAATGTGTTATGAGTTCATTTGCTTTATTGTTATGCATATTCTTTAGTTTACTATGTTATGCATGTATCAAGTTAATCTGTTATATCCATAATTGGGAAAAAGTAAAAGTTTGTAGAATACTGATTCATCCCCCCCCCCTCTCAGTATTCCCTATTTCTAACAACTTTCTAGTCTTATTCAGCAATATGAGGATTCTCTTGTCATTTTGGGAGGTGATTTTAATGCAATGGTCTCTAATAATGAGAAACATGGGGGCAACACATCTGCACAATGAATAATCAATGAATTCTCATTATTCATCTCAGATAATTCTTAATTTGATGTTTTTCCTGATAATGGACAATTTAGTTGGACTAATAGGAGATCGCATTCCCCTATTACTTCCTGATTGGATAGGTTTCTCATTTCTTGTAATTTAAGGCTCCATCTTTTTGATATTGTTTCAGAGATTTTATCTATTAATGAGTCTGATCACTTTCCTATTTCACTTAATTTAGTGAATCAAGATGTTGAACTCATTCGTAGACCCCCTTTTAAGTTTGAACATATGTGGTTTACACATCCTCACTTCCTTTCGCTTCTTAGGTAATGGTGGGTCTCTTCCCTATATTTCAAAGGGACTGGGATGTTTCAGTTTAACAAGAAGTTACAATTTGTTAAATCCAAGATTATTATATGGAATAAAGAGGTCTTTAAGAATGTTTTTCATGAGAAAGCTTTGGTTGAAGAGCATCTTGCATCTATTAATGACCATGTTATGAAGGATTGTATAAATTTTTGTATTCTAAAGAAATAAAGGTCTCTTCAATCGTATTAGGAACTTCTTTTTTCTAGCGAGGAAATTTACTGGAGACAAAAGTCTCATGAGATCTAGTTGAAAGATGGGGATAAAAACACAAAATAATTTCATTCCTCAGCTAAATTGAAAAGAGTTTCATCTTCAATTTTCAATATTAAGTCTTTTAATTCAGGTGTTTCCATTACAAATACAGATAAGATTCGAGAAGAAGGGGTCTCATTCTTCAAAAATTTATCATCCCCAATAAGCCCTTCATCAGTGATTTCTGACAGCATAGATCTCCTTCTAGACTCTATTCAAGCCTTATTTCTCAAGAAGATAATGATTACTTACTACAACCATTTTCTTTGAAGGAATTACATAGTGTAGTTTTTTCCATGACCCCGGACAAAGCATCAGGCCCTGATGGTTTCACTCTTTTATTCTTTCATAAATGTTGGGATGTTATTAGTTTTGAATTATTATTATCACTAGAAGAGACTGGGAGGGAAGGATATGTACTTAAACAGTTTAATTCTACTCATATTTCTCTTATTCCCAAAGTTAATGATCCCCAAACCTTCGCAGACTTTAGGCCTATTTCCTTATGTAATTAAATTTATAAAATATTTACTAAAGAAATTTATTTGAGACTCAAGATATTAATTCCTCGCATCATTTCCCCCCAGCAAGGTGGTTTTGTTCTAGGTAGGGAAACTTTAGATGGGGATTTGATTGAACATGAAGTTTTGCAGTCCATTGAAACTTACAAGATCCCATCCTTTATCATCAAACTTGATATGATGAATGCATATGACAAATGGATTAAAAATTTTATTTCTAGAGCTTCCTTCTTAGTTTTAATTAATGGCTCCCCTTTAGGTTATTTCACTACTACTCAAGGGATTCCTCAAGGGGATCCTCTTTCCCTTTTTATCTTCATTATCATGGTAGAAGCACTTAGTAGATCAATTGAAGCTCAATATTCTCTAGGTCTATGGAAAGGAGTTCACATCCCATCTACTCAAATAATTTTTACCCATAACCTATTTGCAGATGATACTTTGCTTTTTGGTAAATCAACTATACAAGAAACTAGATCCATCAAGAAAATTCTTGATCTCTATTCGGAGGGATCATGTCAGGTTATTAACCCATCAAAATAAAAAAATTTCCTTTTTTATACTCCAGAAATTGTTCAAGAGAAAATTGTATCCTACCTTGGCTTCTCTATGGATTCTCTTCCTTCTACTTACCTAGGAATCCCATTTTTTATGGGGCATATGTAATCCTCATATTGGAATAATGTTATCACAAGACTAAAAGGTATAGTTTCTACTTAGAATTCTAGATGGCTTTCCTTGTCTGGTAGAATTTTACTTATTAAAACATTACTGGAAACTATTCCCAATTATTATATCTCTATCCTCTAAGCTCCCAAAACTGTGGTCTCTCAATTTGAAAACATTATCAAATCCTTCTTATGGTCTTCTAATATGTCTGAAGATAAAAAGATCCCTCTAATTTCTATGAAAAAGCTTACTCTTAATAAAAATGAGGGTGGTGTTGGTCCTTTTGATATGGTAAGTAGGAATAAATATTTTGGTGGTAAGATTGTCTGGAATATGTACACTAAATCTTCATCTATGTGGTGCCAGATTCTTCAAGTTAAATATCTTGATTCTTTAGATCCATCAAGAGTTTTCACAATATCCAATCCTCCATCTTGTTCAGTAGTTTGGAATTTTATGATGTCTTCCAGATCAGTAGTTTTAGATTATATTTCATGGAAAGTCCATAGTGGTGATGAGGTTATTTTTTGGAGTGACTCATGGAATGGGTATCCTCCTCTTAGTTCTAAGATAGACCTACAAAATTCTATTGAGACTTTCACTTCCCAGTGGGGTTACAAACTTGTTGATTGTGTAGATATCATCTCTCATAAAGTTCATTGGAAGAATCCCTCGCTCCTTCCACTTTCTTCTCTGCAAATCCTTTCTTTTAATAAAATTATTGATTTGCAAATTGTATATTTATCTCCTGCTAAGGATAAGATATTGTGGTGCCCTTCTAAATCAGGTAGCTACTCAATTAAAGAAGGCTACAAAGCTATTCAACATTTGGATAATCATATCTCATCTCATAGGGCTTACTCCTTTTGCTGGAATAGTTTGATTCTTCCTAAGGCAGGTGCTTTTTCCTGGCTTGCCATTCAGTATAAATTCTTACTAGTGACAAATTATCCTGACTCCAAATTGCTCAACCTTTTTCCTGTGTATTATATGGTAATTATATTGAAAATATAGATCATCTTTTTATACATTGTAGTTTTGCTTCACAATGTTGGTCTTTTGTGATGGATAAATTATCAATTACCTTTCCTCTCCCTACTTCACTTTGGGACTTATTCCAATCCTGGCCAAACTTGGTTCTCATCCTCTCTTTTTTGTTTTATTTGGTTGATTTTTCCTTCTGCAATTATCTGGTCAATCTGGTGGGAACGTAATAAACATGTCTTTAGGAAAACTTCTTTAGATATTCCTCAAGTTTTATTCATTATTGAAAAGGCCATTTCAGAACAAGTAAATTCTTATGTGCAGTCACATTTCAATCCTAATGGTCAATTAAGCTCATGGGATAATTTTGTGATTTCAAATTGGAAAATGATCATAATCCCCTCTTTCCAAGTTTTTCCTAAAATCAGATGCACTCATATTGACACAAAAAATATTAAATGGCACCCTCCTGATCTGGACTTCTATAAATTAAATTTTGATGGATCATCTAGAGGTAATCCTGGTGATTCTAGGATAGGAATCTGCTTCCATGACCATCTTGGTCATATTATTTCTCTTAAATCTCTATATATTATGCAAGATCCAATAACATGGCTGAGGCTCAGGCTTTATTTGAAGGTTTGATTTTGGCAAAAAAATAAAAAATATATAATATTCATGTTGAAGGTGACTCTGCTCTTATTATTAATGCTTGCAAATATAGATCTATAATGAATTAGAATATCAAATACATTTTGGAACGTATATGGGCCCTACTTGATTCTTTTGAAAAATTAATAATCTCTCATGTTTATAGAGAAGGCAATTCACTGGATGATCATTTGGCTATTTTGGGTTGCTCCAAGTTAGAGATTGATTCTTGTGTGGACTCTATGGATCTTGCAAGCTTATCTCTCCTATTTGATATTATTTGAAAAGAATCCTCTCATATATAATCCCTTTCCCCATATAGTTGCACACATAGATGTCCTTCCTTCACTTTGTATACCAAATTTCGTTGATATACAATTTGTAGTGTATAATTTTTTCTGACATGTGTGTGTAAAGATGTATGGTTATTTTTTTGCACCGATACTTTTGATTTTCTCCCCTCTCTCCTCTAGTTTCGGATCATGTGGGTTTTGCTTTTCTTCACACATCTTTATCTATCACCTTTCTTTGGATGACAGGTCTCATATTTCATTTTGGCTCTTGTTCCTATGTCTCTCTTGTTGTAAACTCCGTCAGCAATCAAATTTTTGTATGCCCATACATGTTGTAATTATTTTGAGAGTATGTTTTGGGGATTTTTTTGAGATTTTATTAGTTATGCAACTTCATTTTTTGTACCTTATCATGTGTGTTTTGTCTAGTTTTGTCCATGGGCTTATTTCTTTTCCTTTTTATTGGTATTTTCTCCTTCATTCTTGTTGGTTCTTTATCTTTGCTTCTTGTTAGCTGATCCTTTGGTCTCCCTGATTTTTATCCTCCATGGCAGCTCGGTCTTCCCAATTGTTGAGCTTTGGTGATATGATGGTAGGATGCTCAGCCTGCAATTGCCTTCACATGGAATTTTACCCCTACAATTATATAATTATGCTTGAAGTTAAGAATGGGGAACAACCGTTCTTAGGACATATCAATGATGATCTTATGGCTTTGATGTTTCTATGTGATCGGCATTAAGTTCGCAAGGCCATTAGAAGAATTGTGGGGGAGGAAATTTTCTATCCACATGGGAAAAGAATGATCTTCCCCTCTCTAGTTATTTCCATTTTTCTCTCCAATGCTTTTGATCTATTACAGTCCTCATTCCACTTGGAGGTTCTTGTGAGTAAATTTGTGAGACTGGAATTTTTGGGTGCTGATAAATTATGGAAAGCACTTAGGAATTATGATATCTAGAATGGAGAGGCCTTGATCAAAAATCTTTTTCAACACCATGCCCTTTTGAATAATCATGTTGTTTTTTCTATATATACAAGCATAAAGAAAGCTTTGGAAAGATAATTCATACCCATATTTCTACAAGCAAAAACACACTAATTTTTTTTATTTTTTTTTAGTTTAAAATTAATAACAAGTTGATAAAATAAATATCTACTTAATGTTAGCCAGAAGACTAAGCAAAGTTTTGAACTATTAAGGTAGATCACATTAATCACTAGAGGGGATTCATGGTGAGTGGTTTTTGAAACTTGTCAACATCCCTCGCACTATAAACCGTCGATTAATCCATAAACAAAACCTATCTCAATTAATTAATTGAAAATCTATTACTCACAACCACATTACTGTAACTTAATTAATTAGATGTTTTTCCTCCTAAGCTCAAGATTTAAACTTGGATACAATCAATCAATTAACAGATTAAATTAAACTACTATAGTGAAGGTGATAATTTAAATTATAATTAAGATTTAATTTTAAAAAAAAATTCAATTTATTATTTATAACATAGTTCCAATTAACAAGTATAGTTAAATTAATCCTGGAATATTCATCACCCAAAATTTTCACCTTAACGAAAACCCTTAAATAAAAATTACCATCACAACCCAAAATAAATAAATAATATAAAGTTATCCAAAATAAAATATTAATTTAAATATAGTCATAGGTAGAAATAAATCTGAAAGTTATTAAATAAACATTAAATAATAAAATAAAATAAAAAATCCCTTTAAACTAAAATCCTTAAAAAGAAAATAAAATAAAAAGGAAAAGATTATATTTCCCACCAAAATGATTTTAATCCTTTTAAGATAAAAAAAAAATAAGAAAGTCAAAATTAAACCTTAAAAGAAAACAAGAGGCTAAAATAAAAGAGGGGGAAAGAATAAGTCAAATTTGGATTGACTCATTTTTGCCCTAACCCTAATTTCAAAATTAGGGCTAGGGTAAAAATGACAACCCCCAAAAACTTTTCTTATTTTCATTTTTCTTCCTTCTCTTCTCCCCCCTTCAAACCCTACATGATTTTTTTGCATTTTTCTTCAATTCTCAAGGTTTTCTTATTGCAGGTGGGCTTGGGAGATCAATAATGGAGATGCAAGATTGATATGAAGGCATATGGGTATATACCCACAAGTGTATATGAGCATATACACCCATTTTGGTGTATATGTATATATACACTTATATGTATATCCCCTCTAAAATAGCAACCCCTAAATGGATAAGAATGCTGCCCGGATTTGGTATTGCATCTTCTTTCCCATAATTTTTGTAATACTTTGCATTAAGCATTCTCTTTTTTTTTTCTTTTCTTTTAATACCCATCGGGGTATTTGAGCAGACATTCATTATTGAAGTTGCTATGCTTTTTTTTTGCATGTTTAACATAAAAGAAATTTTTTTTTAAAAGTAAATAAAAAATTTAATGAGGGAGCGTGGGGGAGCCAAGGCTCAAACCCCAGCCCTTGCTCCTCTATTCGCCACGCGTGGCCTAGCCACAGTTGTGGCTACAGTCACGGCTGTGACTTATCACAGTTGCGGCCTCAGCTATGGCTGTGGTAAGCCACAATCATGGTTGTAGGCCACGGCATGATGCTACCTCGGTTGGCCCTACCCTCTGGGGTTAACGTTCGGCTGCCCAAGTTTTTTTTTTTAAAATTATTTTTAAAATAAATAATGTTTTGTATATTATAGTTTTTTTATCTTTAGAAAATAATTTTAAAAGCCAATAATTATAAACAAACCCATAATATATATATTTCCTATGTTTTGTTGTTTTTTTTTTAAATAAAAAATAAAAAGATCCAGTTATGCTATTTTTTCTTTATTTTTAAACAACACAACGCGTCTCTTTTTATATACAAAACATATTTCTCTTTTTCTTTTAAAAGAAAATAACAGAAACGGGATTTATGTGATTAATAGTTTAATGTCTATAAATCTAAATCATATATATATATATATATATATATATAGGGTGTGTGTTCAGAGTTGGGGGCCAATTCCACGGAAGTCCGCA